>JXCR01146599.1:660274-744494 GCA_002079205.1 Phalaenopsis hybrid cultivar | reverse complement strand
GCTTCATAAATAGATTCCCCTTCAAACTGATTAAAAGATGTAATATCATTTCTAAGCTTCGCGGTATTTGATGGTGGAAAATATTTAGCAAGGAATTTTTTTGCTAAATCACCCAAAGTTTTGATAGAACCAGGTGCTAACAAATTCAATCACATCTTAGCTTTATCCCTCAGTGAGAAAGGAAATAACCCAAGTCTTATGACATCATCTGATACACCATCATTTTTAAATGTAGCACATAATTCTAAAAAATTGGCAAGATGTAAATTTGGATCTTCAGTTGGTGATCCTCCAAACCGATTATTTGATATAATTTGGATAATAACAGACTTTAGCTTAAATGAATTAACCACTATAGTAGGTTTTTTAATACTACAAAGAGTTCATCTACAGTATGGTTGGCATAATCTCTTAAAGGACTAAACTCTTGATGAATTTCACCATTTTGAATGTTCTGGTTTGCCATTTCTGTAATTTGTTTAGATTTTTGAAGATTTTTAATTTTCTTGGTTTTTCTAATTTTTTTAATAGTTCTCTCTAATTCAGAATCGTAGGGCACTAGTCGTTCAGAACCTAAACTACGCATACACTAACATATAATAAATAAAAAATAAAAACACTCGAAATAAGATATAATAACTTTTAAAGTTTAAATAAAACTTTCTAAAAATAGAAATTTACTTTTAAAATCAATCTCTCCCCGGCAACGGCGACAAAAACTTGATCCTGGATTGCTGCTTATATGCAACAGTATAACAATAATTTTGATTATATTTTTTGCTTATATTTTTTTATTTTGCAAGAAAACCAAAAACTTGATCCTGAAGAAAAATAAGAATTTAACTTTTAATTTATATATATTGGGATACTACGCAAGTATACGTATCGTTATCAAGTAATATAGGACTTTTGGATTAAGACCTGAATATCGAACCCACACGGAGATTATGCAATATGCAATTTTAGAAACTTTCTATTTTTAAGAAGATAATTATTTAAACTAAAGATGATTCTTTTAGTAATGAAAATTTAAATATTTTTGGTATTTTTAATATTTTGATAGAACAATATCAATTTAAAAAGATAATTAGAGTATTTGTAGAAGAAAAGCACTAAAGATGAAAAATATCTTTATTCTTATCATGAATTAGTAATAAGTAATCGGAATTCTGTTGTGGAAATATGCAAATTGGGTTGTGCCAAATAGGAGCAATAATATTCTTTAGTCTTACTAGAGATGCTATAAAGAACATTGACTAATTTAAAGTTTGAATAGTTCTAAAGACCGGCTAGGCAGGGAAGATACTAGCTCTCACTCTAGAGTTCCCTCGATTCCCTCCACCTGGGGGCTAACATTCTCGTGTCAGAACCTAAAACAATAGACCAAGTTGGGAGCTTTAAGCTGTCACTTTAAAGTCCTCTAACTCTACACCCTTCAATGAATATTTCCCTATTTATTTGCACTCAATCATATGAACTACATTCTCATTCATACAACCTCATGTGATTCTTTCTAATTGTTGACTGAGACAATACCAGCCCGGTTCTTACATTTTTAACATCTAGATTGGCCAAATCAAGAAGTAAATGAAGTGCATGGATTTAAATCGTCACAACTTCTTCCAACATTAAAGATTAATACTCTCCATAAATTCCATCCAACATTTAATTACTTATCAATTTAAGAAGAAAGATAAAGAAAACTACTCAGAATCCATGGAGAAAACAAAACAACAATTTAGCTTAAAAGTAGAAATCATTGTCAAACCAACAACAAGTCTCAATTAAAACCAAAAGTAGTCTAAAACAAAAGATAAAAACTTATCTCAAGTTCTCCACCAAACTCTTGACGTTTCTTTGAATCTCTTCTCCTTTACAACACTCTCAATATAAAAACTAAAAATTAAAAAGGATAAAATAATTATGTGGTGCCTGAAAATCTCTCTGAACTAACTCCCCAATTTAAGAACGTTCATAACTTTCTCTTTTCAAGGACACTTTCAAAGACTCAATCTTCATTATTTTATAAATCTTCAAAACGTGCTTTGGTATCTCTTCAAAATATGTCTTGTTTCGATGTATTTATCCAAGAGATGCCTCCTTTTGTCCATGGTGGTTTTAACCGCCTATCAAGCCAATGGGTGCCTCAAAAACCACTTCAAAATTTGCAAAAACTGAATTTACTCATCCAATGACTGTCACTAGCGCTTAAGCGCGGGCCTCTGGCGCTTAGACTCGGCCTTCTCTGTTTAACCGGCGCTTAAGCACCGGATCTGGCGCTTAGGTGCCAAAACACTCTTGCCCAATTTTCACTTATTTGCTCCAAATTTGATCTTTTTCACTCATTTGAGTATTCTTCACCTTTTTACCTGCACCTAAAAAAAAGACACACAAATTCCTTCTTTTAAAACACAATATCTCAAAAATAGGTATATAGATGCGTCCAAAATCACTATATATTTTAGGTGTATTAGGCATGTACCCAAAATTCAATAGTGAAGAAAATACTATTATGACCTTTAGCTTACCTCCCCTTTACTCCTTTTTCGCTGCAGCTGTTGTATCGTGATGAAATAGCTTCCTCAATAAGCAACTTTCTACTCTTTTTTTTTCACTTTTTTATATGGTATCAGAGCTCAATGCTTAAACACACATATGGAAGTCTCCTTCACCTTTAATTTCAATGAAACTCTAGTCTCTCTCAGCATTGAAGAACAAATGAATTCTCCCTCTAAGTTTCTCATCTCCCGCATTAAGAATGTCGTCACCACCCCTCTCTCAACCAACAATTCCCATTACGGAGATCTCAAGTTTTGAAGATCATCATAGTTAATAGCTTTAGAGGCTTCATCAATGGGTACAGACCAGACCACCTCACAACATAACAATTGCTCCTGGCATATCCACTCCAAACCGAGCTTTCAACACATGGATGCTAGTAGACTAAAATTTGGCATGCATTCAACTATCCAAGTTATTAAACACTATATTGCCCTATGTTATTCATCTTGATAGCTGCAAACAAATCTGGGTCACTTTAAAAAAACTCCTACAAGACACAAATTGATCAAATGTTATACAGCTAAAAAATGACCTAGACAATGCATCATTGAACAATCAAACCATGGCACAAAGCCTAACACAATTTAAAGTCCCAGTGGATATCATAAATGTATTTGTTTCATAAGTTGATACAAAGAACATTATACTCTACATGCTCAAATGACTATCTTTGCATATCAAGCATTCAAAACAGCAATCCAGACTTCTTTAATGCCAATATGTCACAACGATTTATATTCCCTCCTCCAAAGCAAAGAGATAAACATCTCCAAATATAATTCCCCTAATAAACAACAACTAGACCTACATATGGCTTAATACTCACAGCTTGCAAGAAGTCGAAACTCCTTTTGTGGGCATGGAAAAAACACCAATCAATCTCGAAATCTAGTTGATTAGCAACCAAAACAATTGAAAACCTCCTCACCAAGCACATGTCCATTTTTTTTTTTTTTGCAAAAAGGCCTATCTCACGTCATTGTTGGCACAGTCTGAACATTAACTACCGACCCAACAAACCGGTGGAACATAAAGCTTTCCTATTTTCCTCAAGCCAAAATCAAGAATGGTACCTTAACAGAAGGGCTTCTTATCATCTTACCACCAATGTTAACGCCCTCCACTAACCTGCGCCCTACAACGGTCGGGATCAAATGTTTTTTGCTAACGGTGATGTTGTATTCATTCAAAATTCTAGCGAAATACCTCGTCCCAACACCATTACATAAGTTTCTCCTCTCAAAACTCTTTCATACTCCTCAAATTACCCATAATCTTATCTCTATCTAACAACACACATCCAATAATAATTTAATCATTATATTTGATGCTCTTGACTATCAGATTCAAGATCGAACCACATGCCTAACACTTCTTCAAGATCCTTGTAGTAATGGACTCTAACATGTACCCATTTTCAAGCAAGTCTTTCTCTACAAATATACCTCTGTTGATCTTTGACATCATCTACTTGACCACCCATGTAAAGAAGTCCTCATTTTCTCTTTCTAAACAACACCCCTATCTATGTCTGTTTAAACTCAACTCATTTTGCACTTCATGTACTACAACTAAGCAACATAAAACACATTTCTTCCTCTCCAAAAATCATACTTATGAGCCTTTAGAACTTATGCATTCAGATGTATGGGGAGCTTCCCGCATATTTTAAATCAAGATTTCTCTTTCTATGTTATATTTGTTGATGCTGCTACAAGATATACTTGGGTAACTCCCATGCTTCAAAAAGATGAAGTTTTAACTTACTTCATTAAATTTAAGTAGCAAGTAGAGAAACAATTTAACACATTTATAAAATGCTTATGGTCCTACAAAGGCAACAAATACCGGAACAACCAATTTGACACCTTCTAGCTTCTCCCGGTATCATTCACTAATTTTCATCTCCTTATACTCCAAAACAAAATGGTCTAGCTGAAAAGAAAAAATGCCACACCCTTGAATTGCCAGAGCACTCACAACAACATCCAACCTACCACTTCAATTCTGGCCTGATATAGTCCTGACTTACCTAATTAATTGCATGCCTTCACCCTTCACCTTCCTTCAATTCCCAAACCAGCTACTCTACAACAAACCATCTGATTATAAGCAAATTCAAGTGTTTGGATGTGCATTTTTTCCATGGTTCCCTCCATCAAACCATCACAAACTTGCTCAATGCTCCACCTAACATGTATTCTTTGGCTACCTTAATAACATTAAAGGCTACAAGTGTATTGATCCTGCAAGCAGCAAAATCTTCATATCATGCCAGATTATCTTTAAAGAACAATCATATTTCTACAAACAACCCCATCTTCCTCATCTACTATCACATCACCTCCCAATCCACACCCATTAACATTGCTCCCACCATCCATCAATGTTATCCCACCTCCATCACCACCACAACTAACTGAACACACTTCCCCAAACTACACTTCAAATAATAACCCCTCTCAACCCTCTTTCTCACCCACAAATTTTCTACATACTTCTCACACCTCGCCACAACATACCACTATCAAATACCCACCACATCATCAAATGATCAGTAGATACAAATCTGGATCCCTCNGAGAGATAACTTCATGAAAATGAAGGAGAAATCCTGGCAGAAGTAGGTGGGAGAAAGCAACTTGGTTCATATGCTTGACCGCCAAGGAGGCGATTATAAATTATATATATTATGGTAGAAAATGTAATGCGTGCATTAATTTAATAAAAATAAATACATTATAGTAAATGCATACTTGAACATAGTAAGTATGTAAAACTGAATTTATTTAATGCAAATTAAAATTTACTATAGAGTTGATACTGGAGAATATAAATCGGATGAATAATTTTTTACAGAAAATGAGAATCAAAATTGATCAGACAACCCAACTTTTGATTTGCTTTCAATTTGGAAACAATACCTTAAAGTTTTATTTGCAAGCTTATTTCCTTGGAAAATGTATGTGCAAGCTTGTTGCTATATATCTCTTGGGTATATATATATATATATATAAATATATCTTGAATCCAAAATTTTCTAGGAGGACACGTCTAAGGAATAGAGAGCAATAGAGCACAAAGATTGGTATGAAACATTAAAATCGCTTAACTTTTATTTATGAAATGAAGTCATCTTTATAGGAATGGATGATGTCCAATTACATTATGCATCCTTAAAAAAATAGGTATGACGAAAGCATTTTGGTCTATACAAATTATAGGATCGAGAGCCTGAAATCGCCTCAGGTCGGATGGGTCGGGAGCCTGGGATGGCAGTCGGCCTGATTTTGGGCTAGATCCCCATGTCGAGAGTCCGAGGAAAAGACGGGCTGGGTCTTTTCTTGGGCGCTATGACTGAACGGTGAATCGGGAGGCTCCGATCAAGTCCTTTAGATCCAGACCCTTTTCATCGCTCCCAGCTTGGTGGAAGAATGCTAATAAATTCATCTGTGTGAGCTTTTCGCCAGTACCTTTAAGGGTGGCATCCTAATTTTGTTGCCTTTAGATTATTTTCCTAACGTCCTATAATAAATGAGCTTTGCGCCTGTCCCGATAGACAGAGTCCCTTGAACTACTTCTGATGGGTCCTAATCTGCCACATCATAATTTATATCGGCCATCGGATCTATTTAAAATTCGTGCGAACACATTTTTATGTCAGATTTAAGTTCACTGATTCTCTTGCTTCTTATTAGTGAGAGTCACGATAAGGACAATGGAATCATAACTTTCAAAAATGTTGTTGATATTCATGATTATTAAATGCACAATATTTGAACGCTCCTAGAATTTTGTGTTCATCTTGAAAAACTTTCGGTTCTTGAGACGAGATTCCCTGAACAAAGTGATGAAGTAGGGTCATCTAATTCATTTTCTGACTGCCTTACGGAGACGGCTCAAGTGAGGGAAGGTGGTTTCCTGATGATGGGGATAACCCATCTGGAGTGTAGGTCGATAGAGCAGGTAATTTTTGTTCAGAACAATTTATGTTGGAGGGAGAGCAGAGGCAAGAGCCCACAACTATGTGATGCTATCGAAAGAATTGAGGGTGACCATTTGCGAGATAGCCCATGATCCTCCACCTGTGGATGCACATGGGGTTGTTGCTCTTCACCCATCTGTGGAACAGGAGGCCGAGAAGGGAGCTTGCTTTTTTACCACCTCAGGTCTACATAAGATGATGGGATCGCCATTTGATGAGGGGACTAACACTTCACCCCCTATGGAACATGGTGTTGGCGGTACTGCTGCAGATTTGGGGTTACTTGAGGGTTCTAGATGTTTTGGAGGACTATCCAAGGAGGCAGCGGTTTATTCTGAAGTTGACCTGACTGAGGTGGTCAACACGTTGGAGTAGCTTGACTTGTTTGGAATTTAGCTTTGTGAGGTTGAGGCCTCATTGATTTGGGATGTAGATCACACTCACTCTCCGGTTATGCGACTGGAGCAACTTAAGGAAGAACTTGTCGCAATACGCGCTCGAGAGTTTATTCTTCAAGATGAAATGGAGACACATTGGACTGATGTGTTTGCAATTTAGGATATTTTTTTGGTCTCTTCGTTTCAATCAAAAATAGAAAGGGTAGATAGATTTAATTTAGTAGGGGGATTAGTGTCATTGGGTGTTCTGCTTAGTTATGCTCCGGTTGAGGTGACAGCTGTTGTTCTTAATAGGTATTTCCTTTTCGACTAATAAGTTGTAGAAGGGAAAATTTAAGTAGTAAATATAATTATTTTTCTTAAATGAAATTGTTAATGTCTTGTGCGCTATAATGTTTACATGAAGTGACTCCATTTCCACAGTTAAACATGGCAAAAGACCCATATGTCCCCGCGCATTTAAAATTTTTGTTGTGTATTATAAGTAGGATCGACGGGCTCAAAAAAATCCTACTTTTCTATCTTTTTATCTAAGTGGTCCTTGTCTTGCTTGACATTTCTTACTTCCTGTTTCCTTTTGCTCACTAGCTATGGCTCCCAAATTCTCCTTTGAGTTGTTCGGTGTCACGGCTCCAGTGATGTATCTGTATAAACCATAAGACAAATAGAAGTCTATCAAAGGTTATTTGTCTTTGGGGATTCTGTTGTTCTTAGACTAGCTAAGAAAGACAAGAGAGTGTCGGGCACGTTTCAGGACAATATGGTTGCTTACATAGGCTAGTTCAAATTAGGATTACTGATGCAATTCTGTCATGGCCTCTCATAAATTTTCAACCACTATGGTATTATCTTGACGCTAGTGATGCCCAACTCTGTGGCGATTACCATGACATTTGTTATCTTTTTTGTGTGGATGGAGCTTCCCTGGTCCATCAAGCTCTTTCCTGCTTCTTTAGTTTTAAGGTGGACAACGATGGATGCACAATCATCTCATTCTGCTTGAGACTCAGGGTTTACTTCAAACAAGAGATATTGGGAAATCTCCATCCGGTCCATTATGTGGGACGCGTCCAAGTCGAAGGCCCTACTTGAGTTTGCGAGAGCTTATCCTGAAATGATCGAGGGCTATGAGTTATTTGTATTCCATTATCTATTAGAGGTGGTAGTAACAGGACTTTGTGGCTATGTTCTTTTGGTGACATGACTAAGGAACTATTGGAAAACTCAGATGCAAAGGAGAGGGAGAGAAAAAAGGCCATGATGGTGAGGACCATCAAAAGGAAGTCAAGGTTGAAGATTCCCCACAAGACGGGGGATCCCACCTCACGATCGTAAAGGCCATTGGGCGCTCCAATAATAGGTAAAGAAATTTCTTTTCCTTCATGTATTCCTCTTTTTTTTTACTATTTTCCTTTTTTTTTTAATTTCACTTGACTAGCTATGGGGACGTTTGGGAGGCGTCACTTAAATTGCCTAAGCCTCAGGACTCGAGTTCCAGGGGAGAAGTGCCTCCAACTGGCATGTCCATGGAAAGGGGAGAGCTAGGTGTCTCTTTCATTGGGCCCCATGAAAGAAAGGTAGCATATCAACAATCCCTAACTGACATAGTGTCTAATTTAGGTGATGAGGCTCCTGCAAGAAAAACCAAAGCATAAGAACTTCCACGCTGGAAGGGATTGGAATCAGTGGGCAAGAGCTTTCCGACACTACCTCCTCTATCACAGTAAGAAAGTTCTTCTTCAAGATGGGTTAGCTCGATGGACAGGAAGATCAAAGTGTGAAGAAGTTTAAGCAACTGACACATCATGATGGATAACAAGATGGAATGTTATACTGACTTGTTCTTGGGTTAGACATTTGAGGCTACTGAATATTTCTGTCATTTGGTAGAGGCAGTTTGACCTTAAGGTCTTGACTTTGTCATGTCGGAGAAAGAATTCTTGGATCTGGGTTCGATTAATGACCGGTTCAGCTTACTTGCATGGTCAATCGACCACTTTAAGTCTAAGGCCATTGTCCTGAAGCAGAAGAAGTGGAAAGCGGCTGACTAACTAGTTTCTAAGTCGATCATGACCATAATAAAGGTCAAGGTGGAACTAGCCCGCCTTGAGAAAAAACTCAAGAAAATCACCCAGAAGTTGGGGTTGAGGGAAAAAAAGGCCATGAACAAACTTTTGTGGCTTTGACACGGATCATGAGGAGAGGATGATCAGGATTCTCACTAAAGAGGACCATTTTAGGGTTGTATCCAAACAAATACAGATCAGGTTGTATATGGTTGTTGAGCGCTTTGTAAGAAAAGGACCGATGGAGCTAAATTGGATTGACATGGAGCTACTTGCCACTCTCTTCATAGATTTAGATGAGGTAAGTGGCAAGGCAGATTGCCTGGGTGAAGCTAGAGATGAATGTGACTGTGAGCCTGAGCCACCTAGGTTTTTTTTTCATTTCTTTTTGCCCGTAATATTTTTAATTTTCCTTTTTCTTCTTTCTAAAAAATAATGTGTCACCCAACCATGCTTGGCTGGCCTCAACCATTAGTGAAAACCATGTACTTGAACAAAAACTTTGTACATCTTTTGTTCATAGAAATAAAAAAAGATTTTACTTACTTCTACTTCTTTTGTTAAGTTGGCTTCATCTTATCAATTTCAATGAGGTTTCTTTATGGTTCCTCAGGATAATTTACCCTCCACCCTTTGTGGAGCTTATTATTGCTAGGCAGGGGATCTCTTCTAGATGTGAAGGAATTTTTAGTTACCTAGGATCTGTCCAAATTATCTTGGTGTTCCAGTCAGTTACCACAATTTTTGGACTTGGCCGAGTAATCTTGGTGTTGTGGCTGGCTGTCTTCCATGTTTGGGACCCAATCAAGGGATCTTTGTGTCGTGGCTGACAATTCTTTTATTTTCGTGCTCAGCCAGGTGATCTTGACACCATGACTGAATTTCTTCAACTTGGGCCTCAGCCGGGCATACTTGACATTGTGGCTGATCATTTTTCATCTTTAGCTTAGTTCGGCAATCTGAACACCACGACTGAATTTTATTAAATTTAATGCTTAGCCTCGTGAAATTGACATCACAACTGTCTTTCTTATAATTTGATGCTTAGTCGGGCAATCTTTAAGTCGTGATTGGCCTTTCTTCAATTTCGTGCTCAACCTAGCGATCTTTGTGTCGCAGTGACCTTTCTTCAATTTCATGCTCAACCAGATGATCTTCGTTTCATGGTGGCCTTCCTTTGATTTTAGGCTCAGCCATATGATCTTGGCACTGTGGCTAGCTTTCTTTGTTTTATTGCTCATTTAGGAGATCTTAGCACTGCGGCTAGCTTTTCTCTGTTTAATGATTAGTCGGGCAATAATGACGTTGTGGTTGGCCCTTCTTTAATTTAATGCTTAGTTGACCAATCTTGGTGTTGTGGCTAGGCTTACTTGATTTGATACTCAGTCAAAAAATCTTGTCACTACATCTGGCCTTTCTTCAATTTAGTGCACAATCGGGGATCTTGGCGTCGTTGTTGCCTTTTCTTCAATTTAATGCTTAACCTAGTGTTCTTGGCACTACAGTTAGCTTTTCTATGATTTTGGAAATTTTTAGTTCATCAAGCATTAGATATACATTTTGGTGACCTTCATACATTCAAAATTCCCAGAGTGTTTTTCTAGCCTAAAATCTTCAGTTTTTTTATTAACAAAGTGTTTTTTAATAGTATATATATTTTGAGAGAGAGTGGCATAAAAAAATTAGAAGTATAAAAAAAATGTGTGAATACCTCCTTTTCATATAAGATTGTTGGTACAAATAGAGATATAATATGTTTATGGGAAGATTCTTTTAACGTCATCCCTGCTCTAAGTTAGAGGGACCTCATTCTTTGCATATGTCTTTAGGTTGTATGCTCTTAATCCTTCATAATGGTCGATGATGGAAGGTCCACTGCACATTTGGTCTAGCTTTTCGACCGCTAGTCCTCACACTATAGGATCAAATTTTTGTAGTACTAAATCTTTGAGAGTGAAAGTTTTCTTTCAAATGGGTTGGTTGCAGTACTACTCAGCTCTTCTCTTGATTTCCTCCTATCGCAGACATGACTTCACTCGAACTTCCTCTACAAGATCTAGCATAAGCATTGCCCCCTCAATATTTTCTTCTAGCCATTTAGGTAGACCTTCCTCGTTTTGTAGCCGTGAGGACCTTTTGGCTATGGTGGTTATACTTTACTGGTAGCATAGCCTACTTTCGTGTGAGAGCATGAATGTTATTTGGTCAGTTATGGTGGACGAGGTTGTTTGAATGGCCCATAAATTGGACAGGAGTATATCCTCCAAGATCCCCTTTGCTCCTTCAATTTTCCTCCTCAAAAAATTTAAAATAATCTAATTGGCTACTTCAACCTTGTCATTAGTCTGGGGGCGATGGACCCAAACGAATTTGAGGCTTATCCTCTGGTTTGGAAAAAATCTCAAACCTTCCTATTTTTGAATCACATCATGTTATCCATGAAGTTATTTAGTGGTATGTAGTAGCGATAAATCAAGTCAGTCTAGATGAAGTTCTGGATGACATCCGCAGAGATCTGGGGAAGCACTTTGTCCTCAATCCACTTTAAAAAATAATCCATCACCACCATGAGGAAACAATGCTACCCTTTGAAGGGAGGAAATGAGCAAGGATTTTCAATCCCTAGATGATAAAAGGCCATGGGCTAGTGATTTCTTGAAGCTTATGGGTTAGTTTGTGTTACAGTGGAGCATACTTCTGGTACTTTCACACCTCTTAGAGAGTTCTTTAGTATACTTTAGTAGCATCAGTCAAAAATATCCTTATCGCTGAACCTGGTGTGCTAATGTTGTTCCTCTTTAATGAGTCCCGCACTTCCTGGAAAAAAATTTTTTTTTAAGAATGTCTTCAACTTTAATCTCCTTTATGTGTCATAGGTATAACAATGCTGTTGATTTTTGGAAGAGCATCCCTTCTATCAGCAAGTAATGAGCAGCTTTGAATTTAAATTGCATGGGATTTGTGATTTAATATGTAACTTCTCTATCTCTGACTATCTAATTTAGGGGTTGTTTTACTTCTATTCTCTTTGGTCTCGATCGTGATCGCCTTTCACTCATTATTGTCCCATCGATTAAATCTTTAAGGTGATTCATTCTCCAAGCGAACAAATCTCCATAGTAGGTTGGCCACATGATTTTTTTCTCTATAGACTGCTTAATTTTGAATTGGGTGAATTTCTAGTTCTAAACATTGGCATTTTTTAGGTATTCGATCATTGCTCCTTCTCTCACCTTGAATTTTCCATTTATTTGATTTACCACCGGTTGTGAATCTGAATTCACAACTAGAAATTGAGCGCCTATTTCACCGGATAGATGTTGTCTAGCAATCAATGCTCTGCTTGAATTCTTGTTACCTGAAACTCTATAGCCAAAAACTGATGTAAGTGTTCCCTTAAGAGGCTATTCAAAGCAATCCCTAATCTCGCTTTGATTCAGTTTGAAGCACCGTCTTCATACAAGAGCCACTCTTATCGGTCGGATAAACCTTTGTTCGACCATTCATGTTTTAAGAAATGTGTTAGGAAGTTCACCACTTATGCCTTGATAATCATCCTAAGGATGTACAAAATGTCAAATTTGCTCATATTTTCTACTCATTTTAGTAGTCAGCCGGAATTTTCTAGTCGAGTGAACACTGACTCAACAGGTGATCTGAAATCACCTAAATGGTATGTATTTATAAAAAGGGTTGCAACTTGCAAACCAACACAATCAAAGTAAATCTTAGTTTCTCCATAACTGGATACCTTTCCTCCACTTCCCAGAGAATGGGGCTAGTGCAGTAAACTGGGAATTTCCTTTTTGATTCCTCAATAACCAACACCAAGTTGATTCCTTCAGCTCCCACCCCAAAGTACAATGAGAGTTCTTAATTCAGCTTCGAGGTTTGGAGCAGGATGGTGATGCTAGAGAGTTCTTCAATTTTTAGAAGGCCTGCTAACACTCAGTCGTCCACTCGAAGCTTTTGGCTTTTTGAGTGTTATAAAGAATGTTGCAGATTTATCACCTCACTTAGAGATGACCGAGCTGGGAGCTATGATTCGATCAATTAGCTTCTAGTCCTCTAGTATTTTTTGGGAGTTCGCATGTCAATCAGTGCTTACATTTTTCTAAGGTTTGATTTTATACCTTTGGAGGTCAGAAGATAGCCCAGGAACTTATCAGTTGAGCCTCCAAACGTCCACTTCATAGGGTTTAGCTTCATAGTACATTTTCTTAGAGTTTAAAAATTTTTTAAATTCTTTTACATTTTATTTAGTCGACCGACTTTTCACAAGGGCATTATCCACGTACACTTCAATGTGATTTCTTTTTTATTAGAAAAAATTACATCCATCAAGCACTGGTATGTTGCTCCAATATTCTTAAGTTTGAAGGGAATTATATTATAACAAAAGCATCTTCAGTAATGATGAAGGCAGCCTTCTCATTATGGGTCATGTGCATCTTTATCTGATGGTGTTTTAAGAATGTGTCTAGGAAACTCATCATTGAATGATTCACTGTTGCATCCACTAGTGTGTCAATCCTCGACAGGGGTATCAGTTCTTCGACCGGGCGACATTAGGTTCGTGAAGTCTTATGTACATATGCCATATCCTATTGGTCTTTTGGATCATGATGAGATTTGAGACCAAAGTAGTATACTACACTTCCCAAACGTATTTGGCCTCCTTTAGCTTCAACACATCTTCCCTGATAGACTTAGCCAGTATAGTCGCCAAGTTCCTAATTGACCAAATGGTGGTACTCAAGTTCTGGTTGTAGCAAGTGACGTCGATCAATTTTCATGGCATCCCCAAAGTTAACCAAGCGAAGACATCACAGTAATCTTGAAGCGTTTGGACTAGTAGCTCCATGTGCTCTGCATCAAAGTTTTCACTTATTAGGAAAGATTTACTAGGCTCTTTATCGGTGACAAAAATCTTTAGGGTTGTCACATTGGTCTCAAGTACCCATTCCCTTCAGTTCTGCAGGTCAGGTAGCTTTTGCTTCATGCTCTCAAATGCTCTGAGGTAGCATACCTGAGACTGATCAAGATCTCCTCGGATGGTGATCACCTCCCCAACTTTAGGAACCTGACCACAACATGGTAAGGGGACACTACGGCCTTGAAGCCGTTCAACAATGGACGACCAAAAATGGCATTAAAAGTGGGAGGCAAGTCAACTATCAAGAAGTAGTTCATATCAAAGAGTTGCTTCTCACCCTATACCCAAGTAGCAACCTGTGGCATAACACACAAAGCCTCCTTCCTCTCTCCTAAAAGCCGTATAGTGAGTTAGCCAACTCTACTAGCTGATCAGCTCCGAGGATAAGCTTTTCAAACAGTGACTTGAATAGGATGTTCACTGAATTACAAGTATTAATAAAGATATTTCCAACTTAGAAGTTGCATGTTTTCCCCAACACGATGATAGTGTCAATGTAGGGGTTTCTTTCAAGGTTCAGATCGTCATCGGTGAATGTGATGGGAGGGCAGCTTCCCCTCCTTTGCATGGATGCAACATTGCATAGGTCTCCCATCTTAGAACTCTTTTAGGAGGCTTAGAGGAAGGAATCTATCCTTTTAAAGATAGCTATGATGATCTCGGTGATATGAACAATATTTGTCTAGACCGGTCCGCTTGAGGCTTCTGTTGTCAGGGGCTTCCATTATTTCTAACTCGAGGCCCCCAGTGTGACAAATTCTTTCTGCTTTCTAGATCTGATGAGCTTCTCGCTCAGGTTATAGAGGTGTTTGCATTCTTTAGTGTCATGGTCATGGTCCTAGTGATTCTTGTAGTACTTCCTCATGTCCTGGAGGTAAGCTCCATCTCTCATAGATGTCGTCTACTTGAAATACTCCTTATCTTATATGGTGTCTATAATATTCACCATCGATACTCTCAACCGAATGATTTGGGTTCCCTCAAACTCATCAAAGGGTTGTTCATAATGTCGGGTCGACCTCTCATAGTACTTGATCTACCGCTAGTTCCAACTTCTTGTTTAACCTCCCAAATTTTTGTGTTGGTCAAACCCCTTGTTGTCTCGAGAGGACTGGTTATCCTCTTACCTCGACCAGACAAATGTTTTGGGATCCTTCCTCACCTTTTACTCATTGCATGATGAGCTTCTCTTCTGGACCCATTGGTCTTTCATCTTGAGTTTGGGGATGCTCTCCATGGCGAGGATGTGCTTGTTGGTCATTTCAAGAAATTTGGCCAAAATATGAGGTTCGTGTAAGGTGAGGTCATAAAAAAACTTCCTAGATCTCAGGCCCTGCTTTAGGACCGCATGTGCAATGTCAACTCAGAGATTGTTCACATCCATCATCTCCCTCTAGAATCAAAGGATGTAGGAGAGCTTTCTTTCATTTGAACTGTGTTTCATCTGCCCTAGGACATGTGCACTCTTCTTTGGCACCCGGATGCTTACAAATTGACCCTAGAAGAGATTTCAAAAGTCTAAAAAGTTGTTGATGCTCCTAAGTGGGTGGGAGTTGAACCTCTTCCGAGCCGAAAACCTTCAGGTTGTGAAGAATAGGCAACACCGAAATGCATCTGAAACTTTCAGCAGGTACTTCACAAATTCTAAGGAGGCAATGTGGTCTTTGGGAACTGACCAACCTCAATATGCCAACAATGTCGAGAGCTTAAACTTCTCTTTGGGTTTAACTCCTGAGATATGGAGAGCAAAGGGATTCTTTAGCACTTATCCAACGCTTTTTTTGTATTGTGAGTCTTTGGCCCTCTCGAGACCATTGTTTCAACCTTCTACCGTTGTGCACCGGCGCCACCATTTAAGGAGGGATCTGCCTCAAAGGTGCTCGATCTCCTGGTATGGTCGTGAAGGCTCTTAAAATCTTTGTGATCTGGCCCGACACCTGATCCATTATCTGGGTCATTAACTCTTGCATTCATCAATGCATGTGTTCCTCCATGTCTTCTCTAGTGTGTTTTGTGTTGACTACTTTTTGATGACTCTCTTTTATATTGATTGTTGTGCTCCTCTTCTTATCAATAACACGACTCCACGCACACTACACTATATATATGTTGAATCCAAATCTGTCCGGGGGACATGCCTAAAGAGTAGAGCGTGAGAGAGAGGAAGAGTGTAGAGAGCTTGGTAATGAACAGTAAAATCGTGTAACCTTTATTTATGAAATAAACCCCTACTTATAGGAATGGGGGATGTACAATAACATTTTGCACCTCTAAGAAGATACAATATGGGCTTTTTGTTCAATATATAATTATAGAATCGGAGGAAATACATAAATATAAAACTTGAGGCCTGAAATGGCATCCGACTAGATCGGTTGGTAGCCTGGGATGGCACTCGATCTGATTTTGGGCTTGGCGGCCAGGTGCCTGGAGTCTGAGGGAATGAACAGTTGGGCTATTTTCTGGATGGCTATGGCCGAAGGGTGGACCGGAAGACCCTAACTGACTGCTTTAGATTTGAGCAGTTTTCATCGTCCGCCCAGCTTGTTTAAAAAATATCGACAGATTCATCCGTGTGAGCATTGCACTAGCAGCTTTTAAGTGAGACGGTCGAATTTTGTCCGTCTTTAGATTATTTTTCACCCTGTCTGCAGATGTCGGCCAGATAAACAAGAGCCCTTAACTGTTTCTATTGGGTCTCGGTCGGTTGCGGCATCATTTATGTCGGACATTAAATCTCTTTAAAATTCATGAGNATATATGTATATATATATATATATAGATATATATATATGTATATATATATATGTATATATATATATATATATGTATATATATACATATGTATATATACCTATATATAGATGTATATATACATATACATATATATATACCTATACATATATATATACCTATATATATATATGTATATATACATATGTATATACCTAAGTGAACTTGTTTAGCACGATGAAAATTCATCTTAAGTGGATATGAAGGGTTGATAATGAACTTAATCATTTAATATCATTTTTTCTATTTTCATTTTTTAAAAATATGAGAAATATATCTACTGAACTAAAAAAAAATACAATTAAAGTCGACAAAATAAATGTTGGCATATTTTTAAATTTTTAGTTATAATTTGAAAGGAAGCCAAATCATTAGTAATTCTGTAGCTCATTTCGGTTCAATTTTTTTTATTGATTTCATTTATATTGTCAAACATAGTAAAATTCGATTACAATTTATAATTTTAGTTGAAGAAATTATGAATTTACATTTTAACTCAAGGTTTTATAAAATTAAGTATAACTAGTAACTAGTGAGGGCATATGTTGAATGAGTTTACAAATAATGCAAGACAATGTAGAATGACTTAACTTTCTCCCTGAGAAAAAAGGTGAAAACTCCTCCCCAAGTGATCTTCAATTGCTCTCTACACTAGTGAATGTATTCCCTGTATTCTCAAATCCCTATCCAATCTCTCTAAGAAAATGAAGAAATGTAAAACCTAATTCTAGACTCTCGTCTCCTGCCCTCCTTCGCTTCCTCCAAGTCTTCACAACTATTCGATAGAGTTGTTTGAATTGCCTCTGTAGCCTCTTAACTCCCAAATGTGTCGAACTAACTACGGATACTGCCTCGACCAGTTCTGGTGCCTAGGCGCCACAGGGCTAGCACCAATGGCTCTGTCTAACTAGTGAACTCTAGTGCCTAGATGCCACTTGGTTGACACCAAGGCCCCAGGGTGGAGCACCTTGGCGCCCAAGTCTGGCGCTTAGGCGCCAATGTGCTGAAAAATAGTTGTTCCTCAAGTACTTTATTTTCCTCCATTTCAGCTCCAATCATCCTGCATGTTATACTTGCAAGGAAAAAAAATACATTTCCTTAAAGTGCAATTTTATCAAAAACAAGTATTAAATGTTAAGTAAATTGAGCATGCTATAGAATATGTCAATCTCCCCAAAACTTAAATGTTTCTTGTCTTCAAGTAGCACCAGAATTTTCAATTTAGTTTTAATGATTTGAGGTAGTAGATTTAATAAAAATTTTCTTCAATTTTTCCCTATGAATGTCATCATTAATTAGGATCAACTCTAATAAATAATTTGAACACTAATGTATAAGTAATCCTTGTAGCTAACTTTCGAAATTCTGATTTTCTATCCACTTCCAAAAATCATTGGCGCATGTTAAATCTAGCTCCTTTAGAGAATAAAAAGTAGAGTTTAGCACTTCATTAAAAATGTTTGACAAATTCTTTTAAAGACCATCAAGTTTAGGATCATCATGAAGTTAAGACTTTGAGTAGACTCTAGTGAAACCAATTAATAGTTAGGCTTGTCCTCAAGTTTCTCCTTGCTTATTCAAATTTTCTTTTCATATAATTTTACTTTAGGATGTTTTTTAATCCTTAAGATATCTATAATAGGATTACTATATCTAGATTGGCCTTTCATAGTTTTGAATTTCAGTATTACCTCCTAAAAGTACAACTTATCAAATTCCTTCACTTAGCAATTTTTTTCAAAATTTTAAAGTATTAGTTGAAAAGAAAATAAAAGCTAAACGTTTATATAAATGTCTCTAAAGGTTCCAAATTATCCACATATACAATCATTTTCAAAAAGTGAATAGAAACATCATTTTCCTACATGTTCACCTACAAGTTACTTAACTCTAGTGAAGATTTATTTACATAAAGTTTTTAAATAAGGATTCTACTTCATTCCTTACTCAATATTGAAGTAATTTTCAATTAACACCACACTTCTCAAATCATTTAAGAATATGTCCACTTACATGTATGTTATTGAGGACAAATAGAGTAAAGTTTTTAAAGGACCTTCCACCCCCCCTCCAAACCTAATTTTTAGCATGTATTCAATACAAAAATATAAGCAGGGAGAAAAGAAAATTGAATTACTTTCTTCCAAATGATTATATCATAAAAATATACTGGTATAAGTAGAAAAGAAAACTACTTAAAGAAAATTGAATTACTTTCTTCCAAATGATTATATCATAAAAATATACTGGTATAAGTAGAAAAGAAAACTACGTAGCAGCAAGTGAATCTTACTTCAACATGTTTAACATGAAATTTGCATTAAAAATATCTACAATATCACAACTTTTGTGTTCCATAATCAATTCTAGAAAGAAACAAAAATTAATCCAGTACATAACAAAAGTAATAAATACAATGTCAATACATGAAATAAATATAAAAGAAAATACAACAGTCTAGCAGTGATAGGGAAAAAATAAAAATAAAAGTACATCTACATCCAAATGAAAATAACTACTCGTCATCCTCATCATCATCAATATCATCATCATTGTCATCACTTTCCTCCTCTGATTCCTTCATCAGCCTGTGATGCTCATACAACTAGTATGGAGGATAAGCAAGGAACTCCACTGTCTTATCTCCTTTAATCCAATGATTTTGTCTATACATTTCCAACTAAAAAGCATAAACACAAGCTTCATGATCGCTCTGGCATTTGTTTTGTCAATCTAAATGCTCTAAATAATATGCATTATCATTCACTTTATTCTAAATGATGACAATATAATCCACTATAATCTTCAAGCACTCATACATTGAAGCCATGCTCATGAAAGGTTGAGGTGTACGAATGAAGTAGATAGTCTAGAAGAAGAAGGAACTTGAGAAGAATGCTCTGCACCTAAAAATAGCATGTTTATCAGATAAAATCATATTATCCTCACTAATGGGCTTTAATGGATGAAGTAGCTCTTCCCATGCATCAAAACCAACTCCAAATTGTTGTCAAAGAGCAAAAATAGTAGAGGGCTATCCTAACCCCAAAGTAGAACCTCCCTTTAGAGAATTGATAATAGAATGGTAAATGATTGAGCCAATATCAATAGGCTTCATAGTTTGAATGCAATAGTTCAAAGCTGCTCTTTCTCGAGTAACCTTGGTGAGATTGGTGAAAGGAAGGAGTTTGGCATAAATGAAGTATTGTCAAGCTTTAGATAGTGCGTTTAGCTTAGATGAAGAAAAAGTTGACCTTATGATCATTTCTCATCTTCCAAGTACCCTTCCCATTGATAAAAAACATAATATTCTCATCGAGCCCAGTGTTAGAGGGTACAAAGGTAGAGTAAAAACTATCTCAGACATCTCCCAATGAAAATGACATATTAATACTCGTAGGGGTGATAGTCACTTGCTTCTCCCTTACAAAAACTAGATCATCAAAGGCATCAAGAATATTAGCATAGAACTCCCTCACTACAGACATGACAACTACAGTAGTGATGTAGCAAAATGCCTCGCAATGATGAGATACAATAATATTTTCTACAACAACTCTAGAGATAATGAATCCTTACTCAGCAATCGATTTCTCTAACATAAGGAATTCATTGTATTGCTTCTGTGCTTTCGAGCTAATGAATTTCTTGTAATCAAAGGAACTTTTGCCTTTACTCTCCTTAGTCTTGGGTGAAATAGAAAATGAAGATATGCACATATATGATGAAATGAGTTCAAATATAGGATGTAATTGACTCAATATGCAAATTTAAAGCCAAATCAACTCTCCCCAAGTAATCCCTCTTCTTCTCAATAGTTTTCCCCAAAACCTAAAATGTTCCAAATTGAATAAGAAAACACAAGGTCAATATGAGAAATTTTACCTAAGGAAGATGGATTTCACCCTCCAAGAGCTCTAGAACGATTAAAAATGCATAGAAAAAGGGATCCCTAAGAATCACCCTCAGATCTCCAGAGAAAATTCGGGGAGGATCTCATGCAAAATTGACCTAAACATGGGTGTTTAACTGGTTTTTGTTGAGCAGGTAAGTACCACGCCTAGGAGCCATGATAGTGGTGCCATGACGCTTGGGTATGGTGCCTTGACGCCCATCTATTGGCCCCTAGGCTCCTTTTCTCTATCACACACTTTGATGTCATAGGTACTGAAGCCTATTTGCATGACCCAAACTTCATCCTGGTTATTTAAATTAAATATTTTGATTCACCCCAAGCCTTTAATTACACTAATAAACACACAAACACAACCGATAGATAAGTTTAACTCTTCCTCCTTCTCTTCACACCTCACTTCTTTATTTCAAATTTCTAATGGAATCTCCTTCCAATGAATTACTATGTGCTTTAGATATTTAAATAGGGTTAAGCCCATAGACAAGATTGTCCTTGATATAATTACTTATATGTTGGCAATCTCAGGTATTTTCTCATCCTCTAAAGTATGCACCACTAACATTAAATAAAACTAAGGTCAAGTTCCTCCTCATGTTCCTCTACAAGCTGGTTTATTGAACCCACCTGATGAAAAAAAGGGTTAGATAAAGCAAGTCATAGAATTGGGATGGACCTATCCTATGTGTAAACTCATCGGGTCAAATAAAGGAAGTCACATATTGGGATGGACCTATCCTATGTCTAAACTCATCATGTCTCTAGTAATTATTTAAGTTTGATTGAAAACTAAGATGTAAAGGACTAATTAATCCAACTACAACCAGAGAACAAAAATAAGTCTAGCATAACGAGAAGCTAAGGAATCACTACCTTTATGACTTAAGATAATCAGAACAAACCATCACAATCCTAAACATCATGAACAACATCAAACAATCAAATCCACAACTAATAATAACATAACTCACTACAAACATAAATATAAATATATACCTTGGGTTGTCTCTCAAGAAGAGCTTTGTTTAACATCGTCAGCCTGATAAATCCAGATACTTACTCGGATTGACCCAACATTAATAACTCATCAATTATATGTCTTTCTCTAGCTATGTAAGATTTAAGTCTTTGTCCATTCAATTTAAACACACTACCACTTATAGGATTTTGTCGGACTTATTATGTTTGCTTTTAGTATTTTATTATTTATTTTTCAGTTTTAGGTGTTATTGGTGTGATTTCAACATTGAATTTACGTGTGATTTCAAAATACTTGTTTGAAATTGTTTGGATTTATATATAAAAATATGTAGTTTTTTGTTGTTTGTGAAAATTTGATGTTAGTGAATTACTTACTTATGAAAACTAAAATGAATTTAAACTCATTAGAAGATGGAGTGCTTTGGTGTACAATGCTTTTTATAAAAAAAAATCAAAAATAAATTTTTAGCGTTGGCAGCTAGGCACCAAAACCATGAAAATTCATTAAATTCATTGGATCATTAAAATCACAAAAATGAACAGTGACAATCAGTCATCTTCAACCTTGCAAATGTTGTGAATATCAAACTAGGGCTTCCAAATACTCAGATTTAAGGCAAATTTGGGGCTAGAAATTCTCGAATTTCATCTTCTCTTGGTAAGAGCTTCACTTTAACCTAGAAATGTTTTATTTTCACCATGGATTTCTCCTAGAAATTCTCAAATTCCATCTTCTCTTGGGAAGAGCTTCACTTTAACCTAGAAATTTTTTATTTTCACCAAGGATTTCTCCTACATTATGGGAAAACCAAAAATTAGAGGGTTTGGAGAAATTTAGTGAAGAATCCATGGTGTGAAGTTTCTTAGCCATGATTTTGTTTTTAGGAGTCCACTTTATCTTTATAGCAAATTTATGTGGAATTATTTTGAATTTTTAGAACTCTACGGCTCCTAAAATGAGGAATATGAAGGGAAAAGAGGCTTTTGATGTGTTGAAATTTGTTAATATCAAGGCACAACATCATTATAATACTCAAGTCATGACAAGAAAGCTTATTCAAGAACGAGCATTTTACAATCTTGGCGGTCCTATCAAGGGATTGATTGTGGCAATAAATTGAGAAACATTCTGCTATTTTATTGCTTTAACAGTTGTTTTGATCATTCTAGAGTTCAATGCAAACCTACTAGAAGCTAGGAATGATCAAATTTTTGTTTGAGGAACGAATGATGAATTTACCCCAGAAAGGATAAATGAATTACATGGGTTGAGAAACGAGTTTCATTGTGAGTACACTACGTTTGATACATCTAATTTTGCATTGGATGAAGTTATAGCTTATCTGACTGATGGAAGAGGAGTTTGGAAGATGAAGAATGACCACAAGGTAAACTTTTCTACTTCTATGCTTAATGCTCAATCTAAGGCCTGACATTATTTTATTTCTGCTTGACTCCTTCCAACAAACCATCTGAGCGAAGTAACTAAGGAGAGAGATACTTTAAATTTCTTCATTAAACAAATGAAGAAAATAAACATTGGTGTCCTTATCTATTGGAATGCCCATACTTCTTCTAGAGGTGGCACTACTAGAGTTTTAGGATACCAGACTTTGATTTTTATTGTATGTGATCAATCTGAAGTGGGGTATGATAGATTTGATGTTTTGATTCAACCACTAGTAAGCCTAGTGTTCATACATACGAGTTGCATGCTGGACAGAAAGCTATAAGTAAAAGTAGTGATATATCTTCTACTTAAGCTTCTGGACCTTCTACTTCACGCACTAATTCTTTAGAGAATGTTATGGAGTAGTTACTTATTCAGTAGCACGGTATATTGACACTTAAGAATCAAATGAGAACCATGGAGGCAAGAAATTATCATAATGATGAATACATGTAGAGGAAGGTAGACTATGAGATTGCTTATAGTGAAGCTATGACAAAGTATTTGAGGGGCGATCATAATGTAGAATTCCCTAGATGCAGCCGATTTACATCCTATGAGCCTGAGGTAGAATTTGAAGAAGAAGATGAAGATGAGGAGGAGTATTTTACTTTCATGCCTAGTTTTTGTAGTTTGATTTTATTTTTCATGTGTTTGTTTGTAGTGACCTTTATTTTTGAATTATATATATTGTAAACAAGTGTTGAACCTTTTATGTTTAGATGTATATTGTTTTTTTTTTATTTTCAGTGTTGTTTATTTTTGTAATTTGTTACTTATGTTTAGAATATTCTCTACTTAACAAATCTTTTTGATATATCATGTTTTACATAATATTTTATGCCCTATTATTTTAAATTGGTACCTGCAAAGTTTCAAGTTCAATGCCCTCTACGGGCTAGTTTTTATTTAAATACGCTTTATGTTTTCTTTCTACCATCATTTTTGTATCCAATACTTTATCTATAAAAAAAAATTAAGTTTGGGGGGAAGAAAAATTTTTCTTAAAAGAAACTGAACTTATTTGTTCTCAATAACTATATTTTTAAAATTATTTTTAACATAACTTTTGGTACCAGAGGTCAACTTAAAAACAACTATAGTTTTTCTTTTATAAATATGATTGTAGACTTGAGTAAAAATCATCAATAATGAAGTTTAGTTCTAAAAGTTAAGATATTTAGTATAAGAGTATATGGTTATGTGTGTCCTATTTAAGGTAGAGGAAATTGTATTTTTGAAATATTAAGAGAGTCTTAGAGTTATATAAAAAGAAAGGATTGATGCTTTATGAAAATAATTTTTAAAGCTGATATGCATTTATAAGCAAGATATGTATAAGATTTTTAACTTTAAAAAAAGGATAGTGAATCAAAATCATTAAAAGCTATCCAGATATAGTAATCCTCACATGAAGAAGAAAATTTAAAAAAAGGTGATAAAAAATGATCCTAAAGGAAATAAAGAAAAGAAAAAGAAAGAGAAAAAGAGAAAAAAAATAGCAAAAAGAAAAATATATGTGAGGAGAAGCTTGAGGAGATGTTAAATAAAAAATTGGCTTCACTTGAATCAACTTAAGAAAAAAGACTTAAATACATTTCTAAACTTATAAAAAAGTATTAAAAACTTTACTAAAGAAGTTCTCATGAAGTTCTTTTTTGAATAGTTCTTCTAGGCAACCTTAATATGAATTACAATTATTCTTGAAATGAATAGGAAACCAAAACACTTAGACTTAAGTACTAGATATTCTTATAGTTTTAGTTTTAACTTAAGTTATTAAAAAATTTTCTAAGGTCTTACTATTTTCTTTATGAAACAAAAGCTATAGAAGTGTTTAAGTAATGCTCACTGCCTTAAGTCATATTTTTTTATGTAGTAAATAAGTTACTTAAGGACAAGTAGCAGTTAAGTTTTGAGGATTTTGATACACCAAAAAAATATTCAATTTTTCATCTGTATTTAAGGCTTATATTTGGTTATTACACTTTAAGGAAAGGTAATTTCATGTTTTCTTGCATGTATACTAAGTCTCGGCATTTGGAGCTTAAAGGATGCAAAAAAGTACAAAATTTGAAGTCAAAAGTGGCATTTTGTAAAAAAAATAAAATTGAACTGGCACCTAGTTGTCAGAGACAGTTATTTTCACAAATGTATTGAATTTGAACGGATTTTGAAGAGGTGCCTATAGAGACTCTTGAGAAATTTGTCCCTACATTATAAATGAGTGTTTTAATGTCATAAAAGGTGGTGTGTGTTGATTGTAAAGGTGTGGGGCGTGAGCTCTAAGTTTGTGGAGAGTGTTGCAAGTGTCTCTAAGAATTGTAAGAGGAGAGGGAAAGTGAGAGATTTCTTCTTCCTTACATTTCTAAGAGATATTTGAGTGTTATTGTAAAGAGAGAAAGAGATTCAAAAGAACTTCAAGGGATTTTCTTGGGAAAGAGATCGAGTTAGGTTGTTTTACTTTTCTTTCTTGTTTTGTAAACTTATTTTTATATATAAAATCCATGTTTAGTTGTGTCTTTCTCATGAATTCTGAGTAAATTTTTTTTTTGCTTCTCTCTACAAATAGAAATAGTTATGTGAAGAAACAAGTTATTGTGCAATATTTTAATTTCATATTTGATATGATTCAAACTTTGAACTTCATTTACTTTTTGATCTGATCAATTGAATTATTAAAATTTATTGTGAAACAAACAATCTGAGAGGGCTAAGCTTTTCAAAAAAAAAAGTTGATGAGAATTTAGTCCATGTGGTTGAGTGCAAAGAAATAGGGAAATATTCATTGATGGGCATAGAATTGGAGATGTTAGGGTGAAAGACTAAAATCCCTAATTTGGTCAAGGTGTTTGGAAACTAAAGCGAGATGTTAGCTCTCAAATGATGGAAATGTTGGAATTTTAGAGTAAGAGTGACCTGACTCGCAATTACGTAGCACTTTAGCTTCCAAAAGATGGCAAAAAACTTGACCCAAATTAATATTTAGCGGCTAGTGTGCAAAATTAAAATATTATAAAATTTTAAAAATAGTTTACACACTAGGGGTACTACGCAAGTACACATATCGTTTCAAGTAATATAAGATTTTCTTTTAAAGTCTAGAGTATCGATCCCAAAGAGAACCGAGGTAAGAAATTCCTTAGGTGAAATCTTAATCTACTACTATCAAGTCTTAGGGTGGAAGGTTGATTAAAATGGTTTTTTATCTAGAAACTACTCCTAAATGCAAATATTAAATGTAAAGATAACAACTATTCTATATGCAAATATTAATTATAAAGATAACTTATTTGGATTAATTGGTTCAGAGATATTTGAGATGTTAAAAACTACCCTTCTCGTGCGTTGACCTAGAAAATGTGAAGGAATGAAATGGATAGAATTTAATTTAGTAATCACAAATAGGAGCATACCTATTCCTTACTTCTTTCAAGTGTGTAAAAAACATTAGCTAATCTAAAGTTGGTGTCGGCATGTATAGTAGTGTTGGCTAGGCTATAGTCTCTCACTCCTAGATTATCCAATGTGCCTTCTCTATAGAACTTACTAGTGAGTCTTAGTTCCTATCTCTAGAACAAATTGATGAAAGAATCTAGCCTGTCACCCTAGAAACATCAATTATATGTCCATCAAATCTTATCTCTCTATTTATTTGCACTCCTCTCAGATGATCGCCACTGCTCTTTCCAAAGTGAAATGTGGTACTCACTAGTTCGAGAAATTTTAGCCCTCTCGGGTTTATAAGTTTCTCAAAAAAATTTAACAATATAAGTGATCAGTTTGCAAAGTAAATTAAGAACCAATGAAAATAACATCACATTTTTGAAATAAGAGTATTTCTAAGCAAATCTATTCCTAAACATATATCCCATTCAATACAAAAGAAAAGTAAAAGGAAGACAATGGCATAAGTAGTAAAAGAATTGATAGAATTATGTAATAAACTAAGTTCCAACAAGGAACATATGTCTACCCACCCTCTTTTGAGCATATAGGTATGCTTAGTATTCTATTAGTTTTATACAACTATCTGTCACCTAGAAGCTTCTAATAGAAACAGATCTTGAATTATATTTCCTTAAGAGTTGCATTGCCGCTTATACAATTTTGCAATAGCCAACTGGACAATTTGAGTGCACCTAGTTGCAAGATCATCACTCTCGCAAGTCTTAGTTTCACTTACAATAGATTTTAACATAACCTATTACCACTTAAGTTATGTCACTGAAGCAAAGGAGATATTACTCATCACATTAAAATAAAAACAATTCTATCATAAAACAAATTTTTCTACATATGCCACAACTTCATATTAAAAGAAAAGAGTAAGGAAAACTACTTACGAAGCATGGATAAAACACAATAGAAAAATTTATTTGAATCAAAGAAAATCCACTAGAAAGTGTTTACAACAATTAAAAGATAATGAAGAACACAATACTTAGTTTTTTCCCTCTGAAAGAAAAATGAAAAATCTCTTCAACAAAGTCTCCTGCCGATCCATGCGTTGCTCATACTTCCTTAATCATATCTTTCAAAATTCCTCACCAATCTCTCCAAAAAATGGAGAAATCTACATCTTCATAAACTCACACCAAACTCTCTCTAAAATCCTTCTAAAACTCCTCTTAAAACTCTTCTAATTACTCCTAATATGAGATGCCAGTCCCTTATTTAAAGAGACCAAAAAAGCCCTCCTTTCTCTAAGTGACACATCTCTTCATCCAAAAGACACACCCTTTCACTCCAAGAGACACATATCTTCATCCAAGAGTCTTTCCAAGTGTAGATTCATTTAACTACTCCATGGGGCGTGCAAACCATCCAGAAGCTTCCAGAACATCCCAAAACAACCAAAACCCATCCAAAACCACCCTTGGATGGTTTCTAGTGCCTAGGTGTCATTTTCTTGTCATCACTGGCACCTAGGCACCAGTTTTGGGTGCCTAGGTGCCACCTTGTATGCAGCTCCACCGTTTCACCCCGTGTTGCTATGTTTCAACTCTGTTTCGCCCTGTTTCAGCTCCGTTGCGCTCCAAATTGATATACCTAAAAGATGAACTTGAAAATAACTTTTCTTTAGAGTATAATTTCATTCAAATAATGTGATAATGTAAATTCGATTAAGCATAGAAAGACATATCAAAAAATGGCAGGTCAGAATTTTCTTCCTTGCTCGATTTGACTCCGAATGACACTATTTTTTATTCACTTTTGCTAAAAGTATATTTCTTATACCTGGAAACAAAAAATATAAAATACATTCATTTAAAGTGTGATATCATTAAAAATATGCATAAAATGATCATAAAATGTATACTAAAAACAAGTAATTTTCAGGTGGATCACAGAGCTAGTATTTTCCTAGCCTAACCGTGGATTTAAGGAATAAACACTGGATTAGCCAATGTTCTTTATCACTTGTAAAAAGTATAAATAATATAATTGCTCATATTTGGAAAAATACATTTTTCTTCAAATTGATGATTCACTGACTATAATCTCATTTTAAGGGGAAGGAAGCTTTCTTAAATTTGAACTCTTTATCACAAAACCTAGCTTAGTTTTATTAAATTAAGCTTTAAAGTTTAGAGATTAGTGTAGTAAACTTAGTTTATTTAGTAACATTAAACAAATTTTGACCTATTTTCTTACTTAAGTTTTTATAGTTTTAATATTGTGCTTTTGCGTGATTTTCCAAACAAATTTTCACCTCCCTGTGGGATCAATACTCAGGACTCCATTAAATTCCTTTACTACTTGAGTGATATGTGTACTGGTATTTGCAACCTAGTGATGATTTGAAATTGAAAGTACATATTAATTCACTAGGAGTGGCAGCTTTAGATATTTTAAACGAGGAAAAATATTGTGTTGAAGTAAATTTATTGTGGTTAATTTACATATCTTTTAGTGTTGTTGTCTTGTGTGTTGTGGTGTTGAAAAACATTTATAACGCATAACAAAAATTCACATCAAGTAGTAAGTTTCACAAAAACATAATAAACAATAATAATTTTTTCTTTCTTTTTAAATATTTCTTTCTTTTCTTAAACAAAAAAAACAAACACTTACACAAAGAAACTACAATAGGATTTCCCAAATCTAAGTCTAATTAATTCAACTAAAATTTTTCTAAGTCAAGTATACCCTCGTACTCCCCAAAAATGGTGTCAAAAACTTGGGATTCTCCTAGTGTGCCTATGGATGTACTGCTTGTAATCTTAAATGGGTCCTATGAATTTTGAAACTTGATTTGTGCATCAATGTGGTATTGAACCTTTATCTCTGGCAACAGTACCAAAAAGTTGATATGTTTCCCAATTCAAGTGAAATCTACAAACTAAGGGTTTCGTGCAAGTATACATATCATAACAGTAATATCAAATTATTCAGTCTAGATTATCAATCTCACATGGAATTTGGTAATTGAGCTTAAGAAAAGTTCTAGCCTACTATAATGAGTGTTAGCCTGGAAGTAAAGTTGGTTTAAATTGAGTTTACTAGTCCTTCTAAATTATTGCTATTCTTGTTCATTTACTCTTAAGGGAATTTTACTAAAACTAATTAAATTATGAAAATCAAAATATAAAAACAAACCTTCCCCTACAATGACATAAGTAGCATGTGTATAAATGTAATACTTTGAATAGAAATTGTATCTAGTGAAAAAATAGGAGCAATCCTCCTCTTTACCCACTTTTGAGTGCATAAAGTAGTTAGGTTCGAACATCATTAGTGTTTCTACCTGTCACCCTAGAAACCTCAATTTAAACTCATCGAAACATATTTCACTATCTATTTGCATTGCCCTAAGGACTACTTTTCCTTCACCCACTAGTGCAATGTAATTCTTCCTAGTTGTTCATGTAATAGCTCTTCTGATTTTTTAAGGGTTGATAACAAATTTTAACATAAAGACAAGTAAACTAAGCACAAATGTAAACCATCACTTTACTGAATAAAAACCTATTCTAAAAGCATCCTAATATCCTACACATCCTACTAATTAATCACAAGAGAAAGATATAAAGGAACTACTCACATTACATGAAGAAAATACTACAGTTCATCATCTCATAATCAAGAAAATCCATAGAAAATGAGTTTACAAATAATACAAGATAATGTAGAATGAAAAACTTAATTTTATCCTTGATAATAAAGTTGAAATCTTATCCCCAAGTGATCTTCAAATGCTCCATGCACTGTTGAATGTATTCCCTTACAAAAGTCCTTAAAATATCTCTCCAATATCTCTAAGAAAAGAAGAAAAGGTAAAACATAATTCTAAACTCTCATCTCCTTCTTGGCTTCCTCCAAGTCTTCATAATGATTCGACAAAGTTGCTTGAACTACCTCCTTAGCCTCTTAGCTCCTAAATTTGTGTTGAAATAACTGCAGAAACTGTCCCGGACAGCTCTGGCGCCGCTGGGATGGTGCCTTGGCGCCAATGGCTCTGCCTACCCAGTGAATTCTAGCACCAAGGTGCCACTAGGTTGGTGCAAAGGCCCTAGGGTGGAGCACCTTGGCGCCCAAGTATGGCGCCTAGGCGCTAATGTTCTGAAACATAGCTGGTCCCCTAAGTGGTCCATTTTACCTCCATTTCACTCTATTTCAACTCCAATCTTCCTACATGTTATACCTAAAAGAAAAATACAAAAAAAATTCCTTTCTTTAAAATGTAGTTTAATCAAAAACAAGTATTAAATGTTAAGAAAATTGAGCATGCTATAGAACATATCATATACTTTTAAAGGACAATTCCTAATTCAACATCTTGAAATATAGTGCAGTGAGCATAGACATACCTCAGATGAGAAGCGGAGTCAACTGCGATGGAGAATAGTTGCAAAGAAAATTAGCACACATAGAATTAAATAGAGAGAGGGTGAGTTAAGACATACAGGAAGAGGTCCAAGCAATATAGGAACAAATAATGGACCAATTAAAGGCCTTTCACGGGGTCATGATACAACAGAATGCCCAACTGCCACCAATGGAGGGGGATTCTCAGGGAAATCGTCCTTAGAAGGCTCCCTCTGATATCCACTAGCACCCCACAATTGGCCTTGTGATCGAACAACTGAAGGACCAAGGGATTCCCAACAGGCAGACAATGTCGCATCAACACTGGCAACCCAACATTGGGGTCAGACCAAGTGGGAACACTTGCTCGGTCGGCTATGGGTAACGCTTTCTCCCAAAGAATCCTAGAAAACCATTCCTCCAGCAGAGCTCAGGATTCCTCACTTTGATCCTTAGAAAGTGATGAGTGACACAGCTAATCACCTAGCTTTATTTGATTTAAAGGTCAAAGTCATGCAAATCAATGAAGCCATAAAGTGTCGGCTATTCCAACCCATGCTGAAAGAAGCCATGCTCCAATGATTTGAAAGCCTGCCAGAGTGGATCATCCCATCTTTCTTCAATTTTCAAAAGCTCTTCCTGGTGCACTTTGCTAATGTGCAAAGATCAAGGAAGGATACAGAGACCATGCTTCAAATCAGGCGGGAGAAGTAAGAAAGCTTACAGCTTACATCACCAATTTCCAGAAGAAAATGTTGGAGGAAAAAATTTAAAGCCTCTCATCACTTGAATAGCCCTAAAGGAGGGGATTCACAGTAAGCAATCCAGGTATGACTTGAACCTACTCAAGCCAAGGACCTTCACAGAGGTCATGGAATTATCAAATGATCACATTACTGCCAAAGAAGACCTCATGAAGTCCTTAGAAACAAAATCTAGAGCATCTGACCATTGGTCATAGAAGCAGAAGGTTCGGGAAGACAACAGAAGCCCAAAGGGCGATTGAGCCCCTAGCAGCCAATAGACAAACAATTCTCGACCTCAAGATGGTCGAGGAGGTTACCAAAGTTGCAAGGATTATTGATACCATCCTAAATAACAGTCAGCTTAGTACTTTAAGCAACAACATATATATCAAGAAATGCAAAGGTCGACACCCATGAACGTGTGAATGACCGAGCTAGTTTAGGCTATTCAAAATAAGGACTATTTTAAGAAGACCCTCCACTGTAGACAAAAACAACATTATGAAATTTGAAAAATTTTTGTGCCTACCATCGAGATCATAGGCACGACACAGAGAAATATCATCACCTTTTAAATTTGTTGAAGAAGCTCATCAGGGCTGCATGGTTGAAGGAAAATGTTGTTGTTGGAACACACACGCAATGAAAGAGGAAGGGCACAAACCCAAAGATGGACTAGTGAATGTAAATTAAATTCACTGAAATCATTCTAGCTATCTTTAGCAGAAGCAGAGGGTTTCTCCAGCCGTCTAGCTTAAGAATACTCAAGTCAAGAGAGGTTTTTTCCTTCACCTCCTACACTCGTACTCACTCCCCATTTATGTTTCCAGATGCAAATCTCTCCCTAAAATAAATTTGTACAATGAGTCAATCATCGTTACGACACTCATAAACAACAATTATGTGAGGAGCATCCTTGTCAACATTGATAGTTTAGTTAACATTCTTCTCAAAAATTTGTTCAATAAAATTTTATTCAAGGTTACCAGTTAGCAACACTGGCCAATCTATTATTCAGATTCAAGGTAGAGTGAAAGGAGGCTCAAGGGGTGATCACCATAGCTATCTCATAGGGAGATTAAGAAAAACGGTTCACCAATAACGAGATTCTTTTGGTGGTGGAATCCCCTCCGACATACAACTCCATCTTTGGTTGACCGCTACTGACGGCTATTGTGCGGTTGTTTTGTGGCTATGAAAGTTCCTGGGGATGGGGAGATAATTACGGTCTGAGACAACCTAAGAAAATTCAGGAGATTTTACATGTGAGTAGTCGCCAACATCGAGTGTGAATTGCTAGACATTAAAATATAGGAAGAACAATATCTCGAGACTAGTGAGGCCATCCTTCGAGTGCCTACCACAAATGAGGAAGAAGCTGGTAAGTTGTTTCTAATTATTGAAAGTTTTAATGCAAGACATAGAAACCCACTGATCGATACACTTCACCAACATTGAGACGTGTTCACTGGACAAGCATAGAGATGCCCAAAGCCCCGATTGACATCGCCTGCCATCTGCTCAACATCTGCCTGTTTTCTTGATTGGTGTAACAAAAAGGTTGATCGGCCGTGAGATCCCTGGTCGATCTAATAACAACGCAAGTCCATAAGTTGAAGAAGGTAGGCTTCATTTGGGAAGTTTTATATCCAACTTGGTTCTTGAATGTAGTAATTATTTGAAAGCCTAATGATGAATGGAGGATGTGCTTTGACTTCACCAATCTAAATGTCACTTGCCTAAAGGATACCTACCCCCTACCAAGGATCGACACCTTAGTGAACACCATGGTGGTATACTATGTGATGAGTTTCCTCAATGCCTTCTCTGGCTACAAACAAATAAGAATGCATATGGCTGACAAAGAGAATACGTCTTCATTACCACACAAAGACTTTATTTATTTTAATGTACTGCACTTTGGGCTAACGAATGCTGGGGCGACCTATCAACACCTCATCAATGTAAAATTTTTCAATCAAAAAGAAAAAATGTTGAAGCCTATGTGGATGATGCCCTTATAAAAATCAATTCTGCTAAACAACAGATAGAAGACCTAACGAATCCCTTAAAACTCTTAAAAATTTGGCTTAAACTAAATCCTTCAAAACACACCTTTGGACTATCTACTAATAAGTTTTTGGGTTTCTTGTAAACTTCCAAATGACTAAGGCTCAACCTGAAAAACATATAAGCAATCTTAGTTATTTCATCCTCCCGAAGAACCAAAGAAGTTTAAAGACTGACAGGATAAATTGTGGGAATGAGTCATTTTATTCTAAAACCAAATGACAAACTTGTTGCATTCTTTAGGAAATTTAGAAAAAACCAAAGTTTTAACTGATTTTCTAAATGTGAGGAAGTGTTCAATGGTCTAAAAGATTACTTAGCTTAACCCTCATGGCTCCAAAGCCTAAAGCTAGTAAAAAATTAATATTGTAACTCAGAGTCAGGCGAGAAGTTGTATGCTCAATTCTAGTTAAAGAAGAGGTAGGAAAAATATTCTCAGTCTATTTATTTAGTCGATTCTCCATGGAGTTGAAACCAGGTACTCAATTAAGGAGAAACTAGCCTTTGCTTTGATTATTTCTGCTCGTAAGCTACAACCAAATTTCCAGGTGCATCGGATCTAGGTCATCACAGATCATCCGTTAAAGTTCGTGCTCACATGACCTTAGCACTCTAGTTTATTGTTAAAGTGAACTGTGGAGGTCAGTGAATACAACATCACTTATATCCCTCAGCCTACCATCAAAGCCTAGGCAATTGATAACTTTTTTGCAGATTTTTTTACGGTGGGAGAGTCAAATGAAGAAGAATTTCTCAATGACAAAACATGGATCCTATACGTTGATGGAGCCTTCAAACAGGCGACCGCTGGTCTAGGGCTAACCCTGGCAACCCAACTGAGAAACACTTCTATCAGTCAATTTTGTTAGAGTTTGGAATCACAAATAACAAGGTGGAGTACGAGGCATTATTCTCTGCCTGGTCTATGAAATAGGTGCATGGGAGATACTAGTGAAGTTAGACACTTTGGTGGTCTTAAGTCAAGTAAGTGGAGAGTTTGAGGCTAGGGAGAAACTGATGGCAGAATACCTCACTATGTTAAGTAAGATATTTGGATATTCAAAAACTTTTGCATCAAGCATGTAGGATGAGAGGACAATCACATCATTGACATCATGTCCAAATGCATCAATTTGGGTGGGGACACACAGAGGCTTACCCAACCGGTAATCAAGGAATTAGAAACAATGGAAATCTAAGTCAAAGGAAAGAAAAGCTGGATGGATCCATGTATCGTTTCTTTGGAAATTAGAAAAGTGCCAGAAGACATTAAAGATCCAAGGCATTTCAAAATCATGGTTGTGTTATACTTGATGATCGAATGAAAGCTCTTCAGGTTATCAGTTACTTTGGTATACCTTAGATTCCTGAGTGAAAGTGAAGCGCAAGGTTTCCTTTAGGGTGTTCACTCCAGAGAGTGTAGTAGTCACTCTAGGGGAAAAATGTTGGTCTATCGGGTGCGACGATAGGGGCAATTATGACCTACCCTTCTGAAAGATGTGAATAATTTTTTTAGAAGATTCAAGCAAAGTAAAAAATACACACACTTACATCATCATCCAGCCCAGAAAATCTAGTCGATCACTAGCCCCTAGAATTTTGTCGTATGGGTTTTAGACATTTCCGGTCCTTTCACTCCATCAAAGGATCAACAAAAATACTGATTTGTGGTTGTCAGTTATTTTTCAAAATGGATCAAAACAAGGCCACTTTCTTGAATCAACATAGCCCCAATGCAAAATCTTATTTGAACCGATCATATCTGTAGGTATAGTTTTTGATAATAATCATCACCAACAATGAAACATAATTCTCGGACAAGCAACTCATGGATTTTTGTGAGAAATAGAAGATTGACCTGATGTTTTCCTTGGTCCATCACCCTCATACAAATGGGTAAATTGAAGCAACTAATAAACTCATCCTAAACCTATTAAGAAGAAAGGTTGAAGGATCCAAGGGAAGCAGTGCTACCCATTAAATACGACCATCATAGCCAAAGGGTCATTACGATCACTTCATTTTTTGAGAGGATCTATATGAATGGCAACAAGCTAACATCGAGGGAGCAATGTTAGCCCTCAACCTCACGGAGGAGGCACAGATCAATTTGGCACTTCAACAAAGAGATGTAAGGAGACAACACCACTTATTTAAACAGACATGTTCAAAAAGAGACCTTCACTATGGGGGTTGGTTCTTAAGAAGGATGATCTAACTACTTGTGGACAAGTAATTAATAAGCTGGACCAGACTTGGGGTGGCCCATACATAATCAGTTGAGCACTTACAAGCTGAAAACATATGTTGGGAAGGATCTCACCCAAAATTGGAGAGATGATTTACGGAAATTTTCCTTAAATGATTTCCACATGTACCTAAAAAATGGAGTGTCACTACCGATGTGTAAATTCAATTAAAGTAATAAAAATCATAATTTAACTAATTCTGCTCGAATGATGCTCAGGTCTCTCCGACACTCGGAGAACTCAATTGGAACAATAAGGAGATTGAGTTTGATTTTTAAAACACAAAAAACACATTGAATGACTATTTTTATCGACCAACAAGATCAAGTCAATAAGTGAGAGGTAAAATGAACAAAGCAATTAGTGTATAAAATGACCAACCACTCAACCTTAAGAAGATATGAAATAATAAAATTATAATATTTATTTATCTCGGTCGAAAGGTACAATACACCTAATTAATGATAAAGCTTAAAAGATAAATTTGCATCCAAAATTTCGGATAGTAGGGCTGAAGCCCTATGTTGAAACCCAGTCAAAAAGGTCTTGCCAAGAACTCTGGTTGTGCACCATCTAAGCTCGAAAGAAAGAAAAAATGGGGGAGGAAAAATGTTTTGCCTCGTCTCAGCTAGGATGCCCTTGACTCTAGACCCCCATTTCATCCACACGTTTTGAGTCTTTCTCATACACAAGAAAGAAAGCGTAGGAAAATGTGAGAAGATGGAGCTGCCTTAAGCACCCATTTTCTCTCGTGTCTCAAATTTCTTCCTAGTATCAAGAAGAACAAGTAATGTTGGATAAATAAGTACTTACTTCCAGAAGATATATGGGTCATTCTGGCAACCATGACAAAATGAATGTATTGCACTCCCTAGGAATGTGCTCAACACCTACTTAGCTCTAAATCCAATACAATTGTTCATGAAGAGGTCATCCAACAAAGTGTCGGTCCTTAACAAAGTCACATTTGACACCTGACATGAAGTAAGTCCACTACTTTGACAAATGACTTTAGGAAATAAAAAACTAAAATAGAGTATCAGCATGGCACATCACTCCTATTGAAGAAAGATCACCTCCACCCTTGATCCCTTGCAAAGCCAACCATACTTTCATCACTTTTTTTAACAACTTTTCTCTGAGAAGGAGCCCTTATCCATTCTTTTATAGGAGTGAAATTCAACGACCACAATAGTGGTCACCCAATACTGCAAACAGGCTCACCATGACAAGACAACTCGAAACATGCCAGCCTGACAATGTCAGGAATGCTCAGCGGCTAGGCTCCACAAAATTGAAGGATAAAAGGAATTCACACCACAATTAATGCTTCCTTTAATGTTGACTTGCCAAAGTCACATGATTCGGCAGTGGCATTGAAACGGTTGGTCATCAGTTCTCAACCCTAAGGGAACTCAACCTGATTGAGGGCATCATGGAAAACAATCGACTAACAATTTTAGAATTTACAAGAACAAGTACACCAAATAAAAATGACAAAATAAAATAGGATAAGATACAAATAAAATAATAATATATCCACAAGTGCATCCTAGCAGCCATATACGGTGAGTCAATATTCAACTTGCTCCACATCCCATCACAATCTCAAGCCTTCAAGTTTGAGAAAGTCAGGTCTCTAAAGATGGTTATCCACTCACTAGTGACAAGATCTAGGAAGGAATGCAAAGCAAATGATCCTGGAAAAAATTCCATAACAATGGCTTTGGCTAGTGACGACATGATCCACACTTAGCAAAAGAAACACACCCAGACGAGGCAAAGGGCCATTCAAAAAAATAGGGCAAGGGTGTACAATGCCTTGTACCTGGTGCAAACCAATCAATCGACATACTTTAACCAATTGCTATGTGAAGCAGTTGGTGGTACGGTTTGGACCCAAAGTGATGACCAAAATTGAATGAATCCTCAAAAAATTATGGGATGACCGAAGAGGGTATGATATCAAAAGTTTGAGGTTAACTCTGAAGGTGACCATGACACATGTCAGCGATAAGATCTGCAATAAGTCACTAGGGGCACCTCAGATCACTTATAATTAATGTCATCTTACATGTATGTGAGACCTAAATATAGAGAATTATGAACCCAGATAATATAAAGGTTTTAAGATAAAAGGGACACTCGTAGTTAAGCATCAACATCATGTATGTGAGACCTAACATAGGGTATGAGGCTACAAGCGAAGTAATCATGGGAGGATAACTCTTGGCTTGATCTGTTTGGCTGACTGACAAGTGAAGTTGCCAAAAGATGGCACTCAAAAGATTCTTAATTTTTCATGCATATAAAGACTTTTGACTATTCAAACTATCATTTTTGAAGCAAAATATTAGTTTCATCTCAAATCTATATTTTTATCATTTTAATATATACTTTGTTAATTAGGCATTTCACAAGCAGTCACACCACTGGGCGAAAGCTATAAGCAACCAATGAGAGTAAGGATAAACCCTCCCAAAGTAATTAGACCAAGATATACAAAAAAATTGCACATACTTAAATGTCTTTCTCATCATCGTGTGTCCCACTAAAACTCCAACTTACACCAATTTGATGATCCACATGTGGCTACACTTTAAAAAACCCTGGTTGCTTAAACGGGTTGAGCACTATATCCAAGACCCATACCCCTGAGCATTGGATATTACTGTAGGTTAACTTATAACATCATAATTCACATCAGTATGTTTTAATTTGAAGGGATCTAAATCATTTCTTAGTGGGTCCTTTTGTTTTGAGGATGATTTTCCTCAACTAATTATAATAAGCTCAAATGTTCTATGAAATGTCCAAAATCTTTTAATGTTATTCAGAGAGTGACTCTGAACAACTTTAAAGTCTCCTGGATTAGTTCAAGTTCATTTGGACTTGTTATATTATTGAGTTAATCGAATGATACACCTAAAATATATAGACTTATTATACACATTTTTATACCTATTTTTGAGATATAACACTTTAATGAAAGGCATTTTTGCGTTTTTCTTGAAGGTACAGCCAAATGTATGAAAAAATGGTAAAAGAAGTAAAAAAGAGTCAAATCTGGAGGGAAAATGAAGAAGGTGCGAAAATGAATTGGGGCGCCTAAGCACCAGGACTCGTGCTTACGCACCAGTTATATAGAGAGAGTCGCGCCTAAGTGCTAGGTACCCCGCTCTTAAGCACCAGAAGTAGTTATTTGATGATTCATTGAATTTAGACAGATTTTTGAAGAGGTGTTTGAAGCAACCCTTGGTAAAAACATGAGAAATAGCCCATGGATGCGAAAATTCATTCAATTGCCTGTTGAAAGAAGATAACTTCTAGAAGATTCATTGAATGGAGACACATTTTGAAGAGACACCAAGGCACCCTTTGGATTTTTATAAAAGAAGACTTGGATCATCATAAGAGAGGATCCAACAGCCATCATCCATCCAAGTAACTGCTGCTGCCACCGCCGGCTACTTTCATTTTATTTTAAATTTTAGTTTGTATTGTGAGCGAAGGAATNGAGAGAGAGAGAGAGAGAGAGAGAGAGAGAGAGAGAGAGGGGAGAGAGAGGGAGTGTGTGAAGAGGAGTGGGAATAAGATAAGCTGAGACTTTTATTAAGGTTATATATATATATATAATAATAATAATAATATTATTATTATTATTATTATAGTTTGTGTGTGTTTTTTTAACACATCTTTAAGATGGAATGAACGTTCCCCCAATCAAAATTGACATTCTGATCGCACTCTCACGATCTGTTTCTCATCCGGGGTCGTTTGGACGACTTTTGTCGACGGTCATGTCAAAAATGCGTCAAATTTAATTTTCGTCGAATTTTTGGTTCGTAATCGATCGTTTTGAGAATTGATCATAGTGAGGAAATTTGAGATCAATTGGGGGCAAATTGAGGTGATTTGAAGAGTTTAGGCACTTCGGGGTAAAATTAGGATTTTTGTCAAAATACGTTAATTTGGTCAAGTTAGACCCAATAGATGGTCAAAAATTGGTTTTATGGGTATTTGAAATGATTTTAGAGGATTTGAGAATTTTTGAGTCATGAGTGACATTTTGGTAATTTTGACCAACTTTGGTCAAAGTGGTCAAGATGTTGACTTAAATGTTCTACGTGGTTCAGGAAGAAATTTGGAGTCAAACAACAGTGTTCGAGGTCATTTTCGATGAATGTGGAAGGTTTTATCCTGAAATATTTTTTTAAATATTCGTTATTTTGGTGTCGAGGTGCCAAAAAATTGTTTGGAAGTATAACAAGCTTATAGCCAAATTCTCAAGAAGACATAATGAATGATTTGGTGTGATTTTTAGGACTTATAGGTGACTCTCAGAGATTTTGAAAATTTTGATATTTTGGGGGTCCAGGGGTGTTTTGGCAATTTTTAGAAAAATTGGGTATTTTTATAATTTTTGAGTTTCAAATGGTCTAAATGATAATATCAAATGGTTTGAAGTGGATTTTGTGATTCAATGGTAGTTTTGGGGAATTTTGAGAAATTAGAACATTCAAGTGGGGTATTTTTGGGGAAACTGGGTTCAAATAATTTTGGACAGCCCCATGGGTGTAACGATTGCAACATTTTGATATGAAAATGTAATGTTTATGATGATCATGATGATTATGAATGATAATGTGATGTATTGAAGTCCAAAAAGTTGAAGAACAGTGTCAGACTCCTATGGTCAAAAGGTCCTATAAGAATTCTCATCAGGGTTCCCTTATGTGATATTTAATCTTTGTATTAAAGATTATTGATCACATATAGAAACAACATAGAGAACAAAAATTTGGTTGAAATGTCTAAGGAGAAGGTGAGTACTATTTCTAAGATGCAAAGATATTCATCAGAAAAGTCCTAAGGCTAGATTCTAGTCACTAAAGGAAAGACCCAAAACCCTCACCCAAAAGTGAGGTAAAAAAATGGACCCTCAATAGATTTGGTGTGCTAAACAAGCACACCGTGCGTATTGCCATTGACTGAGACGATCAACGGACCAATCAAGCAAAGTTGAAGTTAACTTTCCTTGAAAGAGTATATAACTCAGTAAGGGAGGAACAACGCTGGTATCCACCATAGGTAGCTTAATGAACACCCACTAGGGATATAGAAGATGATATTCGTTGGGGATGAGCAAGAAGGATATTTATCAAAGGTTGATGTGTGTGTGTGTGTATTTTTTTTAGAAGCTGTGAATTTGAAATTCTAACATCATTGCTAGGGATCAGTAGGCATAAATTTTAACTTTTAGTTAAGATTTTGAATTATCAAATCAAAGAAAATATGTGTAATATCATAAAAAAGCTAGATTAGGAAGAAAAGTAAAGGGACTCGTCTTCAAGTTGAGAGCTAGTCAAAGACACTATTTCACCACTTGAGGTATATGGTCTCAGCAGTAGCAAGTGCCAAATAAGAAGAGTCTAGGATGCCGTGTACACTTAGAGAGGTCTTATACCTAGCTTAGATATATATATATATATATATAGATTCAACCTATACCCATTAGGGGAAGGAATGTATGAATCTAGAGGAATTGTCGTGATTCGACAAAAATGTGGCCATGACTTGACCAGGGTCGCCGTAATTTGGCGAAGGATTGTCGCGATTTGGCAAAGAAATTAACATAATCGCAGGTGGGTGTAGCAAAGTGTGTATTTCATTTCGTGTAAGCGTAGTCAGTGTCGACGTAGCGAAATGTACAAATTTTAGTTTGGTGTGTGCATAGTCAGTGCTGACGTAACAAAGTGTACACACAAAGAAAAATTTAGGAATGTCTTGTGCGCGCAACAAGGGCTTACTATCCTGACAAGAATTATTGAATGCCTTTGTCCATTTAAGGGGGCCTTACTGTCTTAGAGGTGAGGAATCAGATGCCTCAACAGAACTTGAAGGCCTTATACCTATCCAGTGCACAAGGAATCGGGTACCTTGCTAGTTTACTACTCTATCCTACCCGTGTGTGCTAATATGGCGTAGTGGAGGTATAAGGTGATTAAGTGTTTATCTTTGTGACTACACTTGATTTTAATCTAGATTTCTTGTTTGTGTGCATGATTTCTACTTTTAAACTCATGTGTGGTTGTGTTTTCTCCATGAATTCTGAGTAGTTTTCTTTATCTTTTTCGTTAAAATGATAAGTGATTAAGTGTTTAAAGAAATTTGTGTGAAGTATTAGACTTTAATGTTGGAAGAAGTTGTGATGATTTGAAACATTGTACTTCATTTACCTCTTGATTTGACCAATTAAGATGTTAATATTTGTTGTGAGAACATATAAGATCTGAGATGATATTGTCTCAGTCAGCAAATGGTTAGAATCACATATTGATTTCATGAATGAGAATGTAATTCACGGGGTTCAATGCAAATAAATAGAGAAATAAACTTTTCAAAGGTTTAGAATTAGAGGACTTTAGAGTGACAGGATAAAACCTCCAATTTGATTTACAGTTTTAGGTTTTGATACGAGATGTTAGCCTCCATGTGGAGGGAGAAGAGAGAACTCTAGAGTGAGAGTTAGTATCTTTCCTACTTAACCGGTGTTCAAGATTATTCAAACTAAAATTAACCAATGTTCTTATAGCATCTCTAGTAAGGGTAAAGAATATAATTACTTCTATTTAACACAACACATTCAACATTCTTCCACAACAGAATTTTTATACTTATTACTGATTCATGATAAGGAAAAATATATTTTACTTATATAGTCTTCATCTTGCAAATATTTAGTTAAGTTAATTAGTTGCTTATTTTATTTTCATAAAACAAAAATTACAAAAAAGAATCGAATTTTAATTCCTATTATAACATCTTAAATTTAAGTAAGAATATTTTGCTAAGTAAATTTTTGTCATCTAAATTTTCTAATTTTCTTAAGTGCATATTGTTAGTCTTCCATGTGGGTTCAATATTCAGGGCTTAATCAAAAAGTCATATATTACTTGATAATGATGCGTATACTTGTGTAGTATCACATGTTTAATTATTATAATTTGTATTCTTATTTGTTTCATAGTGGAAAACTGACCTTCTTTGACTTTGGATCAAGTTTTTGGCTTTGTTTTAAGTAAGAATAACTATTAAGGAAGTTAAGCAAATAAACGTATACATCACATTTTACATCTATATACGAAAGAATCAGGATCAGGTACTATACAAGTATACATATCGTTTCAAGTAATATAAGTAATATAGAGTTTTCTTTAAAAACCTCAGTATCGAACTCACAAAGAATAAGTGAATTTCTATGTTAATTTAAAAATATTTCTACTCAAACTATAAACAAAATTTGTAGGAGAATAATATCAAACTATTTGTAAAAGGTTATAAACGAAAGTTTGTTAATTCTAAAATAAAGCTAAAAGTAAATGCAAATTTTCTAACCTACAAATGTGTAAAGGAGTACGATTATAATAAAAAGTTTTTACCCTTGCAAAAAGATTGTAATCAATGTAAGAATCAATTGCTTCAAGATAAAAAATGAGGTTTTGTGATAAATATGAACATATCTATTCTTTACCATCTCCCAAGTGCATAAAGAATATTTGGCTAATCTAAAGTTAAGTTCCTGATCGATATGGTTGTGCTGAGTAGATTCTAGCCTCTCACATCCAAATTACCCACTATGGCCTCTCTATTAAGACTAACCAGGCCTTAGGTTTTGAACTAAAGACCAAATTGATAAAGTTTCTAGCCTGTTACTCTAGAATCATTAATTCTACGCCCATCAAAACTTATCTCCTCCTTTATTTGCACCCCCTTGGACTTGGCTCCCATCCATCCAAGGTTTAGCCTGATACTTACTAGTTGGGTAAAATCATAGCTCTTCTGGTTCATTATGTTTTACAATAGATTTTAACATCACAAATTACCAGTTTGTAAAGTAAATTAAGAACCAGTGTAAATACCATGACAAATTTCTAGATTAAAAGAAATCTTTAAAACATTCTAACCCCACAAATGATTACTTCTTATTACAAGGAAAAATATAAGAAAACTACTCAAAATTCATGGGGATAACAAAACAAAACATAACATATATTAAAAACCAAGTTTACAAAACAAAATTTAAACAATAGTACAAATACTTATCTTAAAATCTTCCCCAAGCAATTCNAGGCCATTCTGCACAATATCATTCAAAAGCAAGAGCAACATCCTATTTGGAAAAGAAGTAGATATTATTGGCTCTATAGAATTCAGAGGAGCTGTGGAAATTTTGCTTCTTGTTGGTTCAATGTTAGTTCTTAATGGAAACGTAACAGGCATCGCCAAACACTGCATTCTAGGGGTGTGACACCGTAAGGTGTCTGTAACTTTCTAGACGATGAATAACAACAAAATGCCATATGGATTCAGACCAAACCCAGAATTGGAAGAACTACTGCCCTATGAGCTATGAGAGGGTTGCACCTCTAAGCACATGCAAAGGGAACTTCTGTCCTAGAGCGTAGCTTAGAAGGTCAGCTCGATCAAGAGCTTGCCTCACCAGAGACAGACACTCAGAGGATTTCCTTTTACTGCTTTCTCGTCGTAGCAGACATGAAACACATTAGACATGCTCAACCTATGATATGTATTTAGCATGGGATATTTTTGGATGTACTTTGATGCAATCAGCATAATTGTACTTCTGGAGGCCTTGGCCTACGTTCAATCTATTATATTTATTAGAGCAGATTAATGAAATCTCTANACGTTCAATCTATTATATTTATTGGAGCAGATTAATGAAATCTCTTTCAGAATTTTGTCTGTTTGCTCAATTTCCCTTTTTGGTGCGATGAATAAAAGCCATGAACCATACGTTAGTTTGAGATTACAATGAACAAAGAACAAAACAACAAAAATTTGATGATAATAAAAAAATATAATAAAAAAACTCTCTTTTTTTTCTAAAAAGAAAAAAATCAACCAACAAAATTAAAAATTTTGNGAAATCTCTTTCAGAATTTTGTCTGTTTGCTCAATTTCCCTTTTTGGTGCGATGAATAAAAGCCATGAACCATACGTTGGTTTGAGATTACAATGAACAAAGAACAAAACAACAAAAATTTGATGATAATAAAAAAATATAATAAAAAAACTCTCTTTTTTTCTAAAAAGAAAAATATCAACCAACAAAATTAAAAATTTTTGAAAAACATATTTTAAAAACTAAAAACATGATAAAAACAACAAGAAATGAAAATAAAAATGTTGAGTTATTTCTCTTGACTTTGAGGTCTCTTACTCTTTGCTCGCGCAGCATGACCATCCTTGTCTGCAATCTCAACCTTTTCACATAACACATATCTATGTGTTCAACACCNAAAACTAAAAACATGATAAAAACAACAAGAAATGAAAATAAAAATGTTGAGTTATTTCTCTTGACTTTGAGGCCTCTTTCTCTTTACTCGCGCAGCATGACCATCCTTGTCTGCAATGTCAACCTTTTCACATAACACATATCTATGTGTTCAACACTACAAACTCTTTGTAAATTTCAATTCTAATTTTGGAATCAGTCCCTAACTTCTGATTCCCTCGCTTCGAGGTTGGACCCTAACTTCCGATCCTCTTTTTGGGATTTGATCCTTAAATCTCAATTCTCATTTTGGAATTAGACCCTAACTTCTGATTCCCTCACTTTGAGGTCGGTCCCTAACTTTCAATCCTCTTTTTGAGATTTGATCCTTAAATTTCAATTCTCATTTTGGAATCAGTCCCCAACTTCTAATTCCCTCACTTTGAGGACGGTCCTTGACTTCCGATCATCTTTTTGAGATTTGATCCTTAAATCTCAATTCTCATTTTGGAATCAGTCCCTAACTTTTGATTCCCTCGCTTTGAGGTTGGTCCCTAACATCTGATCCTCTTTTTGAGATTTTATGCTTAAATTTCAATTCTCACTTTGGAATCAATCCCTAACTTCTGATTTCCTCTCTTTGAGGTCAGTCCCTAACTTCCGATTCTCTTTTTAAGATTTGATCCTTGAATTTCAATTCTCATTTTGGAATTAGTTTATAACTTTTGAGTCCCTCGCTTTGAGGTTGGTCCCTAACTTCCAATCCTTTTTTTGAGATTTGATCCTTAAATCTCAATTCTCATTTTGGAATCAGTTCCTAACTTCTGATTCCCTTGCTTTGAGGTCAGTCCCTAACTTTTGATCCTCTTTTTGAGATTGATCCTTAACTTTTGATTCTTATATTGGAATCAGTTCCTAACTTCTGATTCCCTCACTTCAAGGTCGGTCCCTAACTTTTGACCCTATTTTTGAGATTGATATCTAAATTTCAATTCTCATTTCAGAATCAATTCCTAAATTCTGTTTCCCTTCTTTTGAGGTTGGTACCTAAATTCTGACTATCTTTATGGAATTGATACCTAAATTTCAATTCCCACCCTAGGATCAGAATTTACATACTGATTCTCATTCTCTATAAATACCTGAAACCTGATAACTCAAACCCACTCTCCAGTCCCCAACAAGAGTTCCTACTTCTTGACTTCGATCAAATATTCACTTGCTAATTCCCCAGTGGAAACAAATAGTACACACAATTCTACAACTCCTTCTAAGTCTGCTGACTTAGTAGTCTGTATTGGTTTTGTTGATCTCGTTGGTCAACGCAAATACTCGCGGTGTGCTTGCCCAACACACACACCTATTGGGGATCAATTGTTGACCTCACTTTTGGTTGAGGTTCAATTTTTCCTATTTAGTTTCCTATGGTTTAGCCATAGAACTTTCATGTTGACTACTCTTAGAAAACTAGAAAAGAAACCCTCACCATTAGAAATTCTACCCTCCTCCTTGCTCAACTTGAAGTTCCACATATAGGTCCTAACCTCTAGCACTTAGTAGGTGGGGTCAATATAGGGGAGCTCAAGGTTAGTTCCCATCGGACTACTTACCCTTAGGGTTGACCATGGGTTCTTGAGCTAGGGCACTCACTTTCACCCACTTGCACTCACACTCACTCACAACCCTAAACCCAACATTTGTTGACTTTGACCTCTTGATCTTTTGAGAAACTCATGTAGATGTTCTCCTAAACCCCCTAGCTTTAGGCTAGGGTTTAGCTAAAACCAGTACATAGAGGACTCAAATGGGGATTCCATTGTTCCACAACTCATGTAGGGTGGTTGATACCACAACCCTATCAAAATACTCAGTTTGACCTTTCACCCCCAAACCTACCCAAATTACCTAAACACTCCCAAATCTCAAATTTGGTCAAAATCCTCATATTCACCCAAAATATCCAAATTTGTTCAAAAATCATTTCAAATATTTTGAAAATATCCAAATTACCCAAAGCCACAAAAAATTCCAAATTTACCAAAATACCCCCAAAATTGCCAAAATTACAAAAATACCCTTGGCACCCCAAACTCTCTCAAAACATCCAACATTACTCCAAATGTCTCCAAAACTAATTTGGACCCTTCAATTGAACCCAGCATGGCCAATTTGACCATTTTGACCAAAACCCCCAAATAGCCTTTAAAGGCCAAATTTCCCCAAATTCAACTCAAATTTCCATCAATTTGGGCTCAATTTTCTTCAATATCAATCCTCAAATTAAATTAACCTTTCATATGACCAATTTAAATCAAATCCAAGCTTAAGTGGCCCATGCTTTGAGCCCAATTTTAATATAAGTCCCAATTTTTGGCTACATGACTTAATCCCACCAAATTGAACCTTATAACCTACTCAATTTGCCACAATTTATGTTGAAAATTCTTCATAAAAATACTACACATCAACCTTGACCTTAAATTGGCCCTGGTGAGGCCTCAATTTCATTTAATTTTGACCTAAGTCCAAAAGCCCCAATTTTTCCCTAAATTGGACATACCTCAAAATCCCACCAAATTTTTTACCTCAGCCCCAAACTTGGTACCCAATTTATGTTAAAAACTCTTCATGATGTTCCTATTGACCATTTTAAACAATCAATTTGGACTTAGCCCAAGCCTAGCCTAATCTAGACCCAAGTATAGCCCAACAAGCTTAAATTGACCAAATGATCAAAATCCTCCAAATTGAACCCCCAAACCAACTCAAAATCACTCCAAATCTTTTCTAAACTCTTCATTACAATCATATACATCAAATTTATCAATTAATTAGGCTAATTGACATGGCTAGCCTAACTTAATCCCAACATGTAGCCATTTTGAACCAAATTGAACCCTTTAACCAAATTTGACTTAGCCATGTCTAGGCCACCAAGACAATGATGCCACAACCACTAAGCTCCTTCTAAGGACTAGAATAAACCACCCTAAATCCATCAAACCATTCTATGGACCAATGGATGCCCAAATTAAGGGATTTTAACCCATTTCTGGACATAACTTGAAACATCTCCACCATCATCACTTACCATAGGGAGTTAACCATGATTAGCTACCCCATGAACTTCACAAGCGAGGAGGTGACCACTGCCTGGCTGGCCAGTCATCTTGGTGGCCGAGAAATGGCCAAACCTTGAGCCACCACCCATAAATTCAACCCAATTCAAACCTAGAGGCCAAATCAGCCCAACTACTCTTTAGGGCTTCTCTACCTTCCACATAAGCAATATCTCCCAATTGGCCCTGGCAGCCAGATTAGGCAATTTTATTTAAAGCTCACCTCCATGGCCAATAGAGGAGAGCTGAAAATTTTCTAAGGAAACTCTGTCAAATTGCTTCCCGAGATTCCCTAGGACCTCCTCAGTTCAAGCCCACCATTTTCCACCTCTGGTTCCCTCTGTGAGAGTTCAATTTTGAGCTCAAAGTTTCAGTAAAAACCAGAAGATAACCAAACCTCAGTTAATTATGCGCACACCATCTCCATAGTGAAAGAAGAAAAAGCCTTATCAAACCCCCCTCACAGAGAGTCTCTACAGTAGACTTTCATCAACACCAAAATTCGGCCTTGATCAAATTTGGTCTAGAACTTTCACCACAACCAGAGGCTCAATCCCTAGCCTCCTTGGACCTCCACAAATGTGTCGAACACCTCTGATTGAAGCTTCCCTTCTCAGAGAAAAGGTATTGAACTTCCCCTCTTCCCGAGCATATGTTGATTCTCCATGTGATTACGGTTAGTTTAATGGCATGTTTACTGTATGGATATGTTTTTCATACTTAGACGAGTCCATAGGATCAAACCCCATGAGATTTGGTTGAGTTTAGAGGGAGATCTTAAAGTTTTAATGTGGACGGTTCTCAGGTTAGCCTACTTGGGACGATGACGGGGAGCCGTTCGATCACGTATTTATCTCATCAATAGATGAGATCTATCCGAACGAACTTTTGGTGTGTACAAAGTGGGCCGCATAGAATTCCAGGGTGTAAAGCGCAGCGAATGGGAGCGCGTCGCGTCGCCTTTCGGAGTTGCCAGGATCTTTAAAAATATGATATTTTCTGATTTATTTAAATGCCTGATCTTTAAAGTCTCGTATCTTTGCATAGAAAAATCAAAAAAAAAAAAAAAAACTCTTGTTCAGTGAACAAAGGAGAACAATGTGGAAATGGTTTGAAGCTTATTTGATCCATAGTTTAATTTTAATTAACTAAATAGGGTTTTTAGCCTTTTAAATTTGATCCATAGTTTAATTATAGGGTTTTTAGCCTTTTTCACATTTAAAATATTTTATAATTAATTATTACTCCAAAACTTAAAATAATTTTAATAATTCAAATAAAACTCAATAAATGTTGAAATTTGACCCAAATGTTTCTCAGGTCTAAGTCTACCTCGACTAAAAAATTCAATGGATTAGGCTTTGCCTTGGTTAAGTTGTTGAATTTTCTTTGAAAAATCCTATTTTTGCATGAAAAAAATATATATAAATTAAATTAAAATTTGAAAAATCACATTTTCACCTTTGATGTCTTAATTGACCCATGAGTAAGGTGAGAAAAAAATTTCAAAGTTATTTGAATTAAATTTGATGAATTATGAAGTGATAGAGCCTTAAGGGCAAATGTGTAATTTTGGAAATTTGGCCTTGATTAACACTTAGGCTTAATTCAAGAAAGGTAAATGGGCAACCTTTAATCTTAATTAACATATTTGGATGATTGAAACACAAGAGATTAATTGGTAGAAACCAATCTTACTTTTTCCAATTAAAGAATAAATTTGAAATTTCCTAGATTATTAAAACTTGGAAGTCTGCCAAATTAAATGATCATGGACTTAGGGGTATGGTTTTGGGTGTCAATAACTCACTAATTTAATACCCCCATTTGATGTTCAAATGACATTCAAAAGTTTTGATAATAAATCATCATGACTTTTAATTTCTTAAAAATTATTAAGACTTCCACTAGGATCTTAAGGGCTTAGTAGTGACCTAAGCTAAATCAAATTTGATTAAATGAGGATAAGAAAAGTGAATGTAACTAGAAATTGAACACCTTTAAAACACTACAAGCCCAAAATAAAGATAAAATTGGCTAAGTGTCTTAATAACACTAACTTGCCCCTTTAAGGGTCTTCACCTACATAATTCTAAAATTAAATTACAAGTGATGATTCCCCTACTCTTAAGGATAATGGAAACATCAATGTTCACTCGGCATTAGAGGTATATATAGGATGAATTATTAAGCAACATAATAAGTTCAAATGAGCTCGAGACTTTTCACCAGGGAGTGAGGGGGAAGCATCAACCTGCTTCTTTCTCCCGACCTTTTGGATACCTCAGAGGTCTACTAAACCTAACATGATTTGCTTAATGAAATCATCCTTAGTCAAATTAATAGGTGCTCACCAAGATATGATTTAGGATTTTGGTAGATCACCAGAACCTTGTTTTTTTGTTTTACATAAAATTCCCTCACATGCATTTTGAGTTTCAAGTGGTGAAACGAGAAGACACGTCAGATACGCTTTTATAGTTTACAGTACCATCTTTTCCCATACTTTTTCACACTGTACTTTCATGCTTACAAAACTTGCATGTTAAACAATGATGCCACCCTACATGAAAACCAAAACTGATAGGATAGCTGTAAAACCAAAAAANATATTGAATTCTTAACTCACATTTATTTTGTGTACTATAATATTAATAAAGTAATTAATTAATATTTCTAAGGCATTTTAAAATATATGGTTATTAAACAATTTTATAAATAAAAATGTCTAACATTTATATTTAAATAAATTGATAAATCTTAAGCATTCGAGTTTTAAAATATTAAAGAATTTTTATGTTAAAATATCTAATAAAATAATTATATAAGACTTTCAAATAATATTATTGTTTTTTATTTCGTGCCCCCAAAATTATATTAACTTTATATTAAAAAAAAATAAAATCTAAAATATTAGTTACAAGTCTTGATAAATAAGATTGAAGCTATTTTTAAAATTATTGATATGTGCACGGTATAAAAAAAAATTTCTGGCCGAGACGAACACGAAATCGAAAAAAGACCAAACTTGGTATTATGGACACATTTAAATGGTCAAGTTAAATCATCAAATCAGGGGAAAAACAAATTTTTTGACCGTTATTCTCAAACTAAAATAAACAAGCCAATGCTCAATGAATGGAAACCTCTTGCATTACATCAAAGAGTGAAATACTTGGTTAGAACATGAACTAACATGAATTACAGCTCCTCTTTTAGCACACAAAATAGCTAAAAAGGTTGTCTGTATAATTAAAAAAAAAATTGGCATTTACATACATTGCACACAATTCTAATGAACTTACATATCTCACACCTAAACTTACATATCTTGCNGACACTACAGAGGTGAGACTGATGTTACTTTCCCTGAGTGCCCCTGATATACTCAGTATCAGCCCAAACCACCTGTTGATCAAGGAGACGAAGACATAGTTTGGGATTTTGATATCTGATAGTAATCGATGTACTTGTACTTGTACTTTTATTTTTGTGATCTTTTGTAATAGAAATGGATGTTTGTTTGTTTTTGCACTTTCATTTTTATTGTTATGTTGTAATCGGACGATTTTTAATTTTTGTTATAAAGTTAGTGTGGTAGTTAAATTTTGCCTGTGTAGTATAATGAATGTTGTTAGTGCTTTGTGAATTGTAATGTAATGCGATTTTTATTTTTGCTTTTGAATTGTAATTATTTTGTTTAGTATTGTGGTTTTGTTAGGGAATATTATGGTTGTTTAATGTTTTAGTTTTGTACTTATTTCAAAATTTCATTACCCAGAATTTTTTTTTTGATTAATATGTGTAGAAATCTACTAATGTTATAGACCAGGTGAAGTAGACCTCTAATGATTTATATGTGTAGAAAGCTCCTAATACTACAGACCAGGTGAAGTAAAAATTTTAAGGCTGATTTATATGTGTAGAAAGCTCCTAATATTACAGGCCAGGTGAAGTAAAAATTTGAGAAGGCCAATTTATATGTGTAGAAAGCTCCTAATATTACAGACCAGGTGAAGTAAAAAATTTGAGAAGGCCTGTAAAATTTCAGAATGATGAAAATGCCTAAAATACTGAGGTATGATTTATATTTAGAGTTTTTCNAACTAAATATTGCAGCTGCCGCATTCTCTCTAGCTTCCATGTTTCCACATTTGAGAACTTCAATAATTGGATAAATGGCTCCTGCAAGGATTATAACTTCTTTGTTCTGATCATAGATGGAGAGGTTGAGAAGAGATGTTACTGCATGTTCCTGAATTTTCTGGTCATTTGAGCTTAGGAGACTCACAAGAGCTGGAATTGCTCCAGCTTTTGATAACATTGTCCTGTTCTTCGTGCTACATCTCGTGAGGAGGCGGATTTCAGCTGCAGAGGATTTTTGATCCTCCGGAGATGGACTTGTGAGTTTAGAAACTAAAGCATGAATCGAAGAACCTTCTCCGGTGAGTCCGCTGAGGGAATGATTATTTTTTGTCGTGCTGATGGATTGGGCCGGTTGTTCGATCGTGTTAGCTTCGCACCATTGCATGATTAGGCTTCGCAGGACGAAGTTAGGAGTCAAAGTTAGGTTTTGTAGCTTCTGCTGAGTTTTGGGGCATGTTCTGTTGCCACAATTAACCCACCTCTGAATAGAAGAGCGCTCATATGTCTGCAAAATTTGTTTACTAATAGTCAACCTTGCAATTGCATGAAAAGTTCTGAATTGTTAATTAATGTGGTGGTAAGAGAATTCATGTGAAGCAAAATGGAAACAAGGAACACCAATTTTGCTTTAGATTTGCTCGAGTTTTAAGTCAATTCAAAGTTAACTCGATTAATTTTCAACTGAGTTACAAGTTCGTACCTCAACTCACATATATTGCACCCAATTTTTATATATTTAAATATCTCACACCTAAACTGTCTTATTTACACACATAACACTCACATCTTTAATATCACAGAAAAAATGACATTATTACCACTTTTTAAAAGTGAAATAAACACTTTCACGCATAGCCTTAAAAGCACCAAAAAGTGCCAAGTATGTAAATAAGAAATGCGTGCATTTTTCAACTCCATTTCGAGCAAAACATAACTCGATTGAAATGTGATCCAAAATGCCAATTATCGCATGCATTTGGGTGTTCACAACATGTGTTTTTAGTAGTTAAGTTGTATGAAAATTAACTAATTATAGAGATTTGAACCACTTCCAACACGCCTATACGTTATTTTTTACTAAAACATGATTGATTCAAGTCAACTCGAGCTAATTTAAGGTTGACAAACTAACTCCAATCTAAATATATAAAGATTTTAAGTCCAATTCGAGTCATCCTAAACACATTAATTTCAAATTCTAGTCAAATACAACAGGCTCAAACTGAGCCAACACACCAACCAAAACATAAACAGAAGGTCAAATGATGAAGTTATAAAAGATACCTGGCCTGTCGAAACAATAACAGGATCTCTCATGAGTTCTAGAGAAATAGGGCACAGAAAATCCTCCGGAATCACAGGAGAATTAGATTCACTCTCTTCTTCCATGCTCCTTCCGGATTCCCTTGACTTGTTCTCAGCTTTTAAATTACCAGAGAGATCAACAAAACCAGATTTTTTAAGTCTTTCAATCAGATTTGGAGCCATTTTCTCAGCAAAATACTGAGATTTACCGCTGACTTTAGCAACAATTATAACTATGTGTAACAAATCCGGATCAATATAGCTCTCAGGCTCATATTTTACTTCTTCCAACTTAAATTGAGATTGCCTTTTAAGAGCTTTTGCATTTAAGGATGATAACAAGGTAAACATTTCCTGAAATATCATCAGATTTACAGATCCAACCTTCTCAGTTTCTCTTCGAAGCTGTGCACGCACCAATTCAGCCTAGAGAAAAAGCATCAAAAGCAGGCTCCATAAGCTGAAGATTTTATAATTTGTAGGATAAAAAGGGAGTAAATGAAATAAAAATAATATGTGATTATACCTCCTCCTGGACTTCATCAGGTATTTTGAAATACTCGTAGGGTATGTTCCCCAAGGCCTTCTCCAGCTGCCATGCCACATACTGGTATTGGATTGTCATGTTTTTGCAGTTTGATTCCTTTATAAAACAGTTATTAGGCTAAATCAGTATGATTTTCAGTGGCATGTAAACAATATTATATATGTCGATTAGAAATTCTGTTGCTTGAACACTTTAGGATAGAATTAATTATAGTGATGTAAATTATTTAAGAAAATAAAAAAAATTTGCTTAATCCAGAATTCCAGATTCATGCATTACAGTAATCTCATTCAAACTTCCAAGAAAATAGCATAATTATTTAATATCACCCAAAACAAGAGAAAAACAGAGCATAAACCCCAATGAAAAAAAAAAAACTGAAATTTCTCCAAGAAAGAAGCGCTTAAGCTTTTAAAAATCAAATTTTCTATCCTGAAGAAAGGTGAAAGAAGATCTTTTCTCCAAGTGTAAGAATGAAGCAGCGGAACAAGCAATTTAACAAACACATAATATGCATTAACTTAACAACCCACAGGCTCTATCTCGGTTTCAAAACTCACCACCGCTGAAATCTCGCCGGAACTCTTCCCTCTGTGAAGAATAAAGAACCTCTTCACCGCCTGTAGCGCAATAACCACTTCCGAAAGGCACGACCATGGCACCTTCGCCGCCGGCGAGGAGGACGAAATTGTCTCGCCGCCATTCCGCACGGCAAAATCTCGAATTTCTTCGAGCAGGTGAACANATATATATATATATATATATATATATATATATATATAATATTTAATCGTAAGAATCAAATTTTTGATGTGAGACGAGTAAATACATAAAAATTAGGTACTATTTATGTAAGTTTTCATAAAATTAATTGTTTTCGTTCATTTTTCTCTTTTTAATTTTAAAAGGAGTCCACAGCTTGTCAATCGTCGTATCCTTCTCCCATTCGAATAAATCTCCTTCCTGAATCACATAAATGATTCGAAGATGAGAGAAACCGAATAAGAAGGGACATACAACAAAAAGACAAACAAAAGAAAAAGTAAAACGTGGAGAGTCTACATGTGATAAACCTCACAAGAATAGGTCAAGAATGTCCGCCTAAAGAAGATCAGGTGGATGCACCTTAAACCAATATCCGTGAAAAGAAGTATCTACGTAGACTACCCATAACCAGAGAGTCAAGTGTATGTACATATTCTAGGGTCAAGAGTACTCACAGAGGAACGTGTTCCTACTGGTTTATTACATCTTGGGAGATACCCAAGAATACTCTCGATAAAAAGAGTTTCGTTTCATATTATCATAGACCTGCGGTATATGTAATCAAAGGAAGATTATTCCGTGTGGGAACAATCTCAATACTTCAAAGCTCACACTAAACAATCGGGCAGAGAGCGAGTCTCTTACATCTCGTATGTGTAGCGACTCATCGGCACACGGGGCCCACGGAATAACCTAAATCATCTTGACAAGGATATCTCAATACGTCAAAGAACGTCCGGGCCAAAGGGCAGAGGACAAATCGTCGCATCCCAAATGGGCGGCAGCTCATCGGCATCGAGTCGTCAAGGTGATATCAACGAGGTCAAGGAGCGATAGAACTCAAGGGGGCTCAACAAAAAGAAAGATAGAGTGATCTTAAAAGGTAGAGGTAACTTGGTCGGGTACCACAGACCCGTCATCTACAACTGCTAGGACCCTAAGTCTATCTGAACGTGAAGGTAGTCGACCAAATATGTCTTGAGATCCCCGGTCAGCAATCCGTGAATTGCAACATCCACGGGAACCTCGGTAGCCCTGAGGTCAAAGGAAGGAAACTTTATCCTATGACTAAAAACTGAAGCTCCAAGAGGTGGAACTTGCACCTGTTGAAGTGACGAGAATGCCTCAGAAAAGAAGAGAAAGTGGAGGTTCAGTTACAAAGCTGAAAACGCTCCAAACAAAACGACTTATACCTTGTTTGAGTCGGGGAGCCTTCTAACACCCTATGTGCACTAGACAACCACTTATATGAAGGTATGCTGGGCTAGTTAGGTTGGAGAAGTATGAGGACTCCTCCTCGGGACATGCAAATATGAATGCAGTAATCTAGAGTGATCCTAAGTATTGTAGATACCCTATTAATATATGCAGGAAAACAAAATTGTAGTTTTTAAATCCTGAATATTTTAATCCTAAATTTTAATTATCTTGAATGTTTTATTTAGGATTTTGTAGAAAAATTAAGATTTTAAGTCCTAAAGAGCATATGTGACATCGTGAAATCCCAGATAAATCACAGAAAGAAATAAAGAAAACACATGCAAGTGCAGACATCTAACACGATGCAAAAAGCAAAACAAGTCAAATCAAAATAATAAACAGGCCGGTGCCGCTCGGTTGACAGCATATCCCAGGAAAGAAAAAAGGGCGGCCGTACTTCGCATATGCATGCCCGGTCCTAATTCTATACATCAATATAAAATGCAGAATTAAGATACGGGGCACGAGCATTCACTCCTGGTGCCCTTCACGTGGTTCTTGCCCTAACGCCCCGGAACCCGTGCCCGTATCTTATTTCTGCTACAGGATTCTCCTAGACTCTAAAAAGTACATAGAAAAAAGAAAAGACTCAATCCTGCATGAAAACAAGTGTCAACGGGAAAACTCACATGCAAGTAACGTATCATGAGCCATGTCTTAAAAGCTGGGGAGCTAAATAGCACCTGCAAGCAAAAGAGCTAGAAAGCATCACATGCTCTCTCTATAGTGGTACATGTGTGTGTATATAAATAGGCATGACTCACTGCAGAAGAACGCCCTAATATACTACCACACATATGCAGTATGCAGTCACACCACAAATACAATACAAAAGAAAGATACATTGTTAGTGCAACTAATCCAACAGAGAACAATAGTCAAGTATCAACAAGACTACCTAACACTCTAAGTCCGAGCCTAACACACCATCTAACGAAAAGTGCATCAACCTAATATCTAAGTGAGGGGTAAGTCTGGGTATAGTATGACTTTGACGGGGTCATCATACCGGCCCCATCCTAAAAATCTGAAGGATCTAAAGGGTGTCACCAAGAGAGATGACACGAGTTAGATCTATTAGATCTTTAACACAGTCATACTCGTGTCAATCTCGATGACTTAACTCGCATTGCTCACTGGAATCAACCCAGCAAGCAATGTTCGTTAAGGCATCGCGACCAACACGGGGTCACTCTCCTAATGAACCTGACTCGTTATCCATGCAAACATGCAAATGCAAGCAAATCAAAACATGTAAGTAGTGATAGAGAGTATGTCATGAAGGCATTGACTTGCATGAATGGGCATGTCGTAGCGGCAGGGGCCCGAAAAGAGGGTATGCCGGTAAGGCAGTGACCCGAAGGTGGGCATGTCGTGACGGCAGGATCCCGAAAAGAGGTGTTGGCATCAATTTTTTATGTCTTGAGTGTAGGGTGTCCATCTGTATAACTCGGGATAGTCTATGGCTCGACCATAATATCTGATGGTTCAGACACCCACTCGGGACCTTTCGGCACGTGTTGAGGGACACATACCCAAGGTCATTTTTTATAGGTTATGGATTTCACTCAGGTGAAGGTCGGTCAGCATTTAACACGTCAAATGACTCCGGTCGGGGCGAAAAAAAATATTATGTGGCGTGTCGTGCACAATTTTGGCTCGAATTGGCCCGATCACTTAACGAAGTGGTCCAGATGAACCCGAACGATGAAACGAACCCCGCCAGTGTGTCCGGAACGTTGATTTCACTTATGGAAGATGTCCGCTTCACTTCAGCTTCGCAGGCAGGGTGTGAAAATATGCAAATTATCGTTTTGGGCACGATAGTAAAAAAAGTGGTACAGATGACCCGAGATGACAAAACCGGCTGCGCCAACGCGTCCGGAACGTCGATTTTAGCCAGAAAAGGCATCAACTTTGCTGCGAGAAAGTGTAGTATTATATTATATTATCCTATAAAAAAAAACTATCGCCTGGCTCTCCTACCCGAAACCTCCGCCGCAAGCCCCTTTTCGCGATTGTCGCGAACCCTAGCACCGTTCTTCCTCCTAGCCGACGACGCCGCTGCCGTCAGCGGCCTGCGCTCCTGCTCCAGTCAACGNAACGGGATTTCAATTCCGATGGCCGACAGCTTCTTACGGGCAAACCCCACACCAAAAATAGTGCCGACAGACTAACTCAATCATGAAAATGTCAATTGAGTCATCATGGTCAACCTTGGGACCTAATTGGTCAAACCTTAGTCAACTAGTCAACTATGGTCAAACTTGGTCAACTTCGCCATTTTTGGTCAAATTTTAGTCTTTTAATCAAATTATTCAATTCTCTTAATTATTTAATCATTAATTAATTATAGAGAGTGAAATTAATGATCATTAGACCTAGGATTTAAGTTTAATATCATGGTTTAAGCCCATGGTAATATAAACCCATGACAACCCTAAACCCATGCTTTACACTTAAACATTAAATCCAACTCATGGCCTATGGGTATTGAGTCATCCATGACCCTTTAGTGATTATCATGACATAGGTAACCTACTAAAAACTATGAGCCATCATTTTTGACCTAAGTCAAAGGTCATTATGAAGGGAGGGATATGTGTCATTCCTCCCTAAATACAATGTATGACTTGTATGCTTAGGTTGAGTGAGTTAGCCAGCTCAATCTCAAAATCCTTACCACTCACCATCTCCCCAATGAAAGAAAGCCAAAGTTATGTCCAAATTTTCACCTTAATGAAGGCTCATCATGGATATCACTTAGGGAAGCTCATCCATGACTATCTTCAGCCAGAACCTTTTCTCCAGCCATCATGAAAGTCCTCACCTTCATCCCCAAGAAATTCCATGCTTATCCAAGCTCAGCCATGGCTCATCCATGGCTATAAATAGGCTAACCCGAGAGCCTCACATGGAGAGTAGAACACTAGCTACAATCCCCAATTCCAAAAACCTTCAATACCAAACTTGTTTCCCATAACCTAAGCATTTGACTCCCCGCACTTTGGACCTCTGTAATCCATTACAGAAGTCCAATTTCTCACTTGAAAACCAGGACAATTTTTTGGGTCAACACAAAACCCTTCCAAACTTCAATCAAATCTCTTCAACACCATCGTTGACCTAAACGAAAAAATTTCTAATTGAAATTGAACCTTCCCGTGAGCTCTAACCTATAATTAGGTGAAACTTTGAGGCCATTTCAGCCCGAATATAGCTCGGCCTAATTTCACTCCAAATTGAACTCAGTGAAGGCTTTGCAAGTGCCTTGCGATCGTTTCTATCAAACTTGATCTAGACTTCACCTCATCAAGACCAGTTGTGGACATTTAACCCTAAATTTTGCTCGGGTTTGGACCTTTAGGAAGAAGATCATCACATCATACCTACATATCCGTATGGATGTGTTCGTTTTGATGCGGTGAAGCTTTTGAAATAATCTCCATGAAGTTTCATGAAGATTTAAAAGAGATCTTATGCCCTAAACACGAATGGTTTACAGGCTATTATTGTTTGGGGAAGACGGTCAGATACCATCCATTTTTATGTATTGGAAATGGATGGCTGTGATCTAGCCAGGTTTTGAATCCGTCCATATGAAACAGACGGAACAGCTGGCCACGTGGCCGCCCTCATTTAAAGTCCCAACAACCAAAATTTGCTGCGTGGGCTTTGACGTATCCGAGGATCGCGCTGGTGCTTGCGTAGATTAATAGGAAAATAAGATTTAATTAAATCAGAAAATACACAAAATCTTTAAAAAATCATATCTCGACAAAGAAAAAATCATAAAAATATGATAAAAATACCTATGGATTTAGAAGAATAAGAAGAAATTATGAAAACAAAATCTANCGGGATTTCAATTCCGATGACCGACAGCTTCTTACGGGCAAACCCCACACCAAAAATAGTGCCGACAGTAAGGAGTTAATGATAAATTGCAAAAGGAAATTTTCATTCACTTCCATTCTCAGGGTCTTAAGGCTTGCTGCTATGTTCTTCATTTCAACGATCATAGCGCAAGAACCATTAAATTTCATGTTGGTTAACACACTCAATAATGTCCCAACAAGAGACTTATCAGTAGAGTCAGACTAAGAATAACCCTCAAGAAATTTCAAGAATTCCTTAGCACTTTTAGTGTTAAAAAATATATACTTTATGTTGTTTGTCACAGTCATTTACATAAACATTAGGTTTAATATGTTTGATTTCTCCCAAGCTATATGGAAGGATCTTTGCTCATCACTTCTAAAATCAGTAAGATCAGGAGGTTTGTCAGTCATGAGTGTCAAATCAAGATCCAAAACACCAAGATGAAACTAGACTTACTTGCACAATTCAGAGAAATTAAGCCCATTGAACGTATGAACTGATGTAGCTTGCGAATGAAGAAAAACAGGAGTGGATACTACAAATAAATAGGATGTGCTCATACGTTAATGCTTCGACTATTAAACATAAACAAATATTCACATTGAATTATATTAAATGAAAATTTTAATAGTGTATTTAAATCTCCTTTGAGTGATATAACAATACACAACAATAAACATAATTGATGCTTGATTTTGATTTAATATAATTAACAATTGTTTATACTTAAATTAGACATGTCTATTATCTTTGGATATATAAACATATCTAACAAAGTATATAAATATGTCACACTCATATTCAAAGATTATAAAACAAATAATCACCTTTGGGTGATTCATAAATATTTTATAATCAATAAATTTTAATATACCTATAATAAAATACAAAATTGTTTCATAATAAGCATCGCATACTCATGAGTAATTAAATTTATTTAATTTGACATCTGTTAAACATACTAATTTGGTCAATTTGGTGACTAACAAATTAAACATAGTATAGACATCAAATAAAAAATAATTTCAATCACAACAATATATATTTCATAATATAAATTAATAATAACATAAATTATAGGGTAGATAGATTAACAAAGAAGGCCGACCATAAATAAACAAATTCATAGTTTAACAAAACTCAAAATAATATCTCGATTCACCAATTAACTTTAGTTATCTAATTCCAAGATCTAATTTACAGCGGAAATCAAATGCAATTAATATAAATAAAAATAATGAAAAAAAACACAAATTCAACAATGAAGGCTCCGTACCACATGTTAGAACTTTCATCTGTGATCTAATTTTATGACTCATACACTTTATGCATATAATGACCGAGATCTTTGAATTCATGTTTTTTACATATTCGTTCATAAGAGAAAAACACACATGTATGCATAATTGTAGAATTAGATATGAGAAGATGAAATTTCTCTTTCTAATCTCCTAAAATTTTCTGCACTTTCTGATAAAGAGAAAAATAAGATGTCTGTTAGGAAGAGAGAGAACTGTTCTCCGAATTATGCGTTATTTAACCACCATCCATCAGGGGGTTATTGACCAATATGATTTATGTTAATTTAATTGATTAATTGACATTTATTATTAAAATAAATGACACATGCTAGTAACCACCATAAAAAAGAATTTAAGATAATTTAATTAATTAATTAAAATAAATAACACACATTAGTAACCACCATCCATAAAGGGGTAAAAAAGATTTAAATTAACTAATTAAAATAAGTAACATACATTAGTAACCACCATCCATAAAAGGGTTACATATCAAAAAGAATTTAAATTAATTAATTAAATTAAATAACACTCATAAAGGGGTTGCATATCAAAAATAATTTTAATTAATTAATTAAAATAAATAACACACATTAGTAACCACAATCCATGAATGGGTTACATATAAAAAAGGATTTAAATTAATTAATTAAAATCAATAACACACATTAGTAACCATCATCTTAAGGGATTACTTATAAAAAGGTTTTAAAATAGTTTAATTTATTAATTGTCATTTATTATTGAAGTAAATGACACAGTTTGTAGGTTTGTGGGTAACGTGGGCCACAATTAAAAATTTAACAAAATTTACATACCACCACACGATGCTTATGTATTTACATTTCTAATTTTAATATTTACACATATAACACCTTGTCATCAAAATCTATGCATTAAAAGTTGTATTTCACTTTTGAAAAAATTTAGTGAAGATGATATTTTTGTTACAAAAAAACGACGACAATAAAGCGAAAAATAGATTGAGAAAAATCACACCAGAAAAGGCGACACAAGATTTACGTGGTTTGTCAAATTTCCTACGTCCACGGAGCTACAGAGGATTTTATTAGCTTTGAGGAAATTACGTCGTCGTCGTCTTGACGATTACAAGAATAAAATTCTTCTATCTATTTTATTCTCTCCTCTCTCTCTCTCTCCTCTCTCTCTCTCTCTAGTCACGTGAGAAAGAACAAAAAAAAGGAGCAAAGAAATAAAAGGAAAACTTTTCTGCCAAAAAGCAAAGCAAAAGAAAACCTTTTTCTGCCCAAAAAAGTGAAGGAACCTGCTCCTTCTTTCAGTCGCAAGAGAGAGGTTAATTTTTGAGATGTGTGCTTAAGGGAGTTGTTTCGCTTTTATAATGATCAAGAAGAATGCATTTAAGGAAATGCATTAAAACATCCACGCGGAGAGCATCTTTCCTGCAATTAGGTTCCGCGGAGAGAGAACAACGGGAGGCGGGAAGCACAGGGAAGAAGCGGGAAACCTTATTTAGGAAGTTAATTAATCCCATAATTAACACTAATGATTTCCCAAATGAGAAAGTGCACAGGGCTCCATATCCTCAACAATTCTCCCACTTGGAGACTGAGATACTGACTGTACTATTCACTAGCTAGATCATCCTTTTCCTCAAACGTGACACCCTCCACCTCTGCAACTCAAAACCCCTGTCTTCAAGCTAGAAGACCAACTGAAGTCGAACACAACTTCAGTTTCTCAAGTGCGACGCCATTGTTCAACATATCAGCAGAATTCTTACTTCCAAAAATTTTCTCAAGTAGTGACTGTCCGTCATCTAACAATGATCGAATAAAGTGATACCTGATCTGAATGTGCTTAGTCCTGGATTGAAATGTTGGATTTCTAGCTAGGAATATGGCACTCTGGCTATCACTGTAGAGAGTGCCTTTCTGAACCTCCTTACCCAATTCTGCCAAGAAACTCTGCAGCCATATCATCNATATATATATATATATATATATATATATATATATATATATATATATATATATATTCAACCTATACCCATTAGAGGAAGGAAGGTATGAATTTAGAGGAATTGTCGTGATTTGACAGAAAGGTGGCCATGACTTGACCGGGGTCGTCGTAATTTGGCGAAGGATTCTCACGATTTGGCAAAGAAATTAACATAATCACAGGTGGGTGTAGCGAAGTGTGTATTTCATTTCGTGTATGCGTAGTCAGTGTCGATGTATCGAAGTGTACAAAATTTAGTTTGGTGTGTGTGTGTAGTCAGTGTTGACGTAACAAAGTGTACATAGAAAGAAAAAATTAGGAATGCCTTGTGCGCGCAACAAAGGCTTACTATCCTGACAAGAATTATCGAATGACTTTGTCCACTTAAGGGGGCCTTACTCCTATCTCAGAGGTGAGGAATCAGATGCCTCAACAGAACCTGAAGGCCTTATATCTATCCAGTGCAACAAGAAATCGGGTACCTTGCTGGTTTACTACCCTATCCAGTGTGTGCTAATATGGTGTAGTGGAGGTATAAGGTGATTAAGTGTTTATCTTTGTGACTACACGTGATTTTAATCTAGATTTCTTGTTTGTGTGCATGCTTTTTACTTTTAAACTCATGTGTGGTTGTGTTTTCTCCATAAATTCTGAGTTGTTTTCTTTATCTTTTTCCTTAAAATGATAAGTGATTAAGTGTTTAAAGAAATTTGTGTGAAGTATTAGACTTTAATGTTGGAAAAAGTTTTGATGATTTGAAACATTATACTTCATTTACCTTTTGATTTGACCAATTCAGATGTTAATACCTGTTGTGAGAACATATAAGATTTGAGATAGTATTGTCTCAGTCAACAAATGGTTAGAATCACATATTGATTTCATGAATGAGAATGTAGTTCAAGGGTTCAATGCAAATAAATAGAGAAATAAACTTTTCAAAGGTTTATAATTAGAGGACTTTAGAGTGATAGGCTAAAGCCCCCAATTTGATTTACAGTTTTAGGTTTTGATACGAGATGTTAGCCCCCATGTGAGGGAAAAGAAGGAACTCTAGAGTGAGAGTTAGTATCTTTCCTACCTAACCGGTGTTTAAGACTATTCAAACTATAAATTAACCAATGTTCTTATAGCATATCTAGTAAGGATAAAGAATATAATTACTCATATTTGGCACAACACATTCAACATTCTTCCATAACAGAATTTTTATACTTATTACTGATTCATGATAAGGAAAAATATATTTTACTTATCTACTCTTCATCTTTCAAATATTTAGTTAAGTTAATTAGTTGCTTACTTTATTTTCATAAAACAAAAATTACAAAAAAAAAGAATCAAATTTTAATTCTTATTATAACATCTTAAGTTTAAGTAAGAATATTTTGTTAAGTAAAGTTTTTTCATCTAAATTTTCTAGTTTTCTTAAGTGCATATTGTTAGTCTTCCATGTGGGTTCAACATTCAGGGCTTAATCAAAAAGTCCTATATTACTTGATAATGATATGTACACTTTTGTAGTATCACATATTTAATTATTATAATTTGTATTCTTATTTGTTTCATAGTGGAAAACTGACATTCTTTGGCTTTGAATCAAGTTTTTGGCTTTGTTATTAAGTAAGAATAACTATTAAGAAAGTTAAGCAAATAGACTTATACATCACATTTTACATATATATACCAAAGAATCAGGATCAGGTACTACGCAATTATACGTATCGTTTCAAGAAATATAAGTAATATAGAATTTTCTTTAAAAACCTCAGTATCGAACTCACAGAGAATAAGTGAATTTCTATGTTAATTTAGAAATATTTCTACTTAAACTATAAAAAAAATTTTTAGGAGAATAATATCGAACTATTTGTAAAAGGTTATAAACGAAAGTTTGTTAATTTTAAAATAAAGCTTAAAGTAAATGCAAATTTTCTAACCTACAAATGTGTAAAGGAGTACGATTATAATAAAAAGTTTTTACCCTTGCAAAAAGATTGTAATCGGTGTAGGAATCAATTGCTTCAAGATAAAAAATGAGGTTTTGTGATAAATATGAACATACTTATTCTTTATCCTCTCCCAAGTGCATAAAGAACATTTGGCTAATCTAAAGTTAAGTTCCCGATCAACATGGTTGTACTGAGTAGATTCTAGCATCTCACATCCAAATTACCCACTGTGGCCTCTCTATTAAGACTAACCAGGCCTCAGGTTTCGAACTAAAGACTAAATTGATAAAGGTTCTAGCCTGTTACTCTAAAATCATCAATTCTACGCCCATCAAAACTTATCTTCCCCTTTATTTGCACCCCCTTGGACTTGGCTCCCATCCATCCAAGGTTTAACATAATACTCACTAGTTGGGTAAAATCATAGCTCTTCTGGGTCATCATGTTTTACAATGGATTTTAACATCACAAATGGCCAGTTTGTAAAGTAAATTAAGAACCAGTGTAAATACCATGACAAATTTCTGGAATAAAAGAAATCTTTAAAACATTCTAACCCCACACATGATTACTTCTTATTACAAGGAAAAATATAAGAAAACTACTCATAATTCATGGGGATAACAAAACAAAACATAATATATATTAAAAAACAAGTTTACAAAACAAAATTTAAACAAAAGTACAAATACTTATCTTAAAATCTTCCTCAAACAATTCTATGAAGTTTCCTGATTGATCTTGACTCCACAAAACTCACACAAGACTTAACAAACACTCACAATCACAAAGAGTCGCCATACTCTCACTATGGTGGTCGTCCACTCCAATGGTGGTCTAACCTACCTAAAAACGACTCTCTTTTCATGTGGAACTCTTTCCTATTAATAAAACTCTGGAAATCACCAAGGATCACTTTAGGCACATTTTCAAAATTCGTCCAAATTAAATGAGTAAAAGAAAACCGTTTATGACACCCAGACACCCAACCATTGTGCCTGGGCGCCAGCCTTCTAGAACATTCTGACGCCTATGCACTAGGTCAATTTTCGTTCTTTAGCTCCATTTGATCTATTTTGCTCCATTTTTTTGCTTCTTTTGTTGTTAGACTCCATTTCTTGTATATGAAATAAAAAACAAACAAAATACCTTTTATTAAAGTTCAATATCCTTAAAAATGAGCATGAAATGCACATATAAAAATAAGAAATTTTAAGGCGTGTCAGATCCTGTATAGCTCATGAACTTAACAATCTGGGAGAGACAGACCTTGTGAAAGAAGTGAGAAGAAATTGAAGGATTCTCTTATAGAGATATATCATTTTTTAAAGGTCTAGGATCGGATTCTCCTCTTTCATTTTTCTTCCTATTTACTTGTTATAGAGCCTATGCGTCCGTGTTGGGCTTTAAAGAATAAAATATAAAACTAGGCTGCAGATCGTTTCTTATAGGGCTGTTGAGAAGACCACTGGTGTGGACTGCCATGCAGTTAATAAATAGTGATATATGTGCCGACAAACCAGGAGTACACTTCTTTCTGTCTCGATTAAGTGTCCATTGAGCTCGGTGGTGTAACAAGATAATGATCGATGAATTTGGTGGGAAGGTTCAACCAGTCCATGCGAGTTCGGAAGAAAAACTCAAAATATGTGAGCGAGCTCGACTAGAAGAGCTCACTCGTTGGTCGAAGCTTAGCGAATCCATTCAAAAGAAATCACAGAAAACATGATGTGCTTTAGAGGTATTGATGAGGTCCTTCTTGGCTGCAAGAAGCTGTGCAGATTTTCACTTCAAAAAATATAGCTAACGAGTACGATTGACTTGCTCAACACCATGCCAATAAGTTTATGCCTACNCACACACACAAAATACCTTTTATTAAAGTTCAATATCCTTAAAAATGAGCATGAAATGCACATATAAAAATAGGTAGTTTTAAGGCGTGTAAGATCCTGTATAGCTTATGAACTTATACAATCTGGGGGAGACAGACCTTGTGAAAGAAGTGAGAAGAAACTGAAGGATTCTCTTATAAAGATATATCATTTTTTAAGGGTCCAGGATCGGTTCCTCCTCTTTCATATTTCTTTTTATTTACTTGTTATAGAGCCTATGCGTCTGTGTGGGGCTTTAAAGAATAAAATATAAAACTATGCTGCAGATCATATCGTACGGAGCATGAGCAGACTCGTTGTTGAGAAGACCGCTGGTGTGAACTGCCATGCAGTTAATAAATAGTGATATATGTGCCGACAGACCAGGAGTACTCTTCCTTCTGTCTCAAGGAAGTGTCCATTGAGCTCGGTGGTGTAAGAAGGTAATTATCAATGAATTTGGTGGGAAGGTTCAACCAGTCCATGGGTGTTCGGAAGAAAAACTCAAAACATGTGAGCGAGCTCGACTAGAAGAGCTCATTCGTTGGTCGAAGCTTAGCGAATCCATTCAAAAGAACTCACAGAAAACTTGATGTGCTTTAGAGGTATTGATGAGGTCCTTCTTGGCAGCAAGGAGCTCTGTAGATTTTCACTTCAAAAAAATATAGCTAACGTGTACGATTGACTTGGCCAGCACCATACCAATAAATTTATGCCTAGTAAGCTCGGTCCATTAAGCCCATGTAGTCCGATTGTATTTGGGCTTTCCTTATTGGTTAAAATAATCTCATTTTACGATATACAAATATGTATAAAAACAAACATTCAATGTTTATAAGATAAATTTTTTGGGCATTTACATACAAACATACATACGATGTGCAACACAATTCTTATTATATACATATCTAACACCTAAATTTCAATTTTAATTTTTACAATAATCAAGTTTTTGAATCACATAAAAATGCATTATCATTAATTTCCATAAAGTCAAGTGCATATTTTTACATATAGCTAAGCTTCGTGAATGTAAAAAATCAAAATTTTTGTGTCAAATATGTAAATACATAAGAAGTGTGTGCCATCTAGGTAAAAACTTTCTCTTAAAAAGTGAAAATAAATTTTGAATTTGACTTGCACTTGCCACTGAGTTCTTCCTTTTACCAAGTATGTACACTATCTTTCCCGCAAAAGAGAAAAAATTATGTACTGTACAATAGCAGGTACAAATAGTCACTCGAAATACAACGGCCATATTTTACCATTTTCTCCTATCAGGAGATTAGTCTAGTCAAACAACCCGGTTTTTTCCGCGGAGGGAGGGAGAATTTCCAAGTTACTGGCAGCTTTATCTTCATCCTCCAGGCGGGGAGACGAGCGAACCTAATAGGCAGCTCTCAAGAGGATTTAAAGGTTTAATCCAGTTGGGTTTTACTATTCCTTATCGTTTCCGTGCTCCAACCATGGACTCGAACGCGCCTGCCTCGAGCTCCACTCTTTTCTTAGATCGCGTCGGCGAGGTTGTTCTCAGTCTTAGCCCTACTGGATTATCGTGGAATCCTGTTTCTATTGTAAGTACTTGGCAAGCAAACTATACCTTGTTTTTGTTCCGATTTTGATTTTTTGCATTTTTGTGATTTCTTGGTTGCCGGAAGTTATTGAGCATTAGTGTTTGAGATCTATGTCATACAAGATCCTTATTGTTTCAAACTCTCAAAATTTCACATGTTATAGTTAATGTTTAAGTGCAAATTCTGTCAAATTTTGATGATTACAGAAGTCATATTGAGGCTTTTGATGGAGAAAATTCATAGATGATTTTAATTTATGCTTAATTTGACGTATTTGGTTAATGTTAAGGCCTTTCAGTTCTTTCCATGTTACTATTATCCGAATTTTACTGCCTAAGAATGGCTAAAATAAAATACACTGACTACTAATCCTTTCGACTTACTTTTGAATTACCAGGACACGAATGAATCTTCTTGCTGTCAGATCATGTTTCATTCAGAGTCTGAAACTGAGATCCGATTTTCTGATGTTTATGCGGTCGAATTTGTCGGATTGGGTTTGATGAATGGTGATAGTAGCACTGAGGTTTTGAATGTTTTATTGTGCAACATTTCCATTTTGTTGGAGCTGGCACACGTGACAACATTGTCATTTACTTTTTATTTTTTTTCTCAACTTTGCGCTCAGCATGCAGAATTTGATTCTTATTTAACATTTCTTCATGCAGATGTATCGATTTGTGGTGCATGGTTTCCAAAGAGGCAAGAACAGCACTTCTCCTCTCGTTCTTTCTGCTCACACCTTTGGTCATAGGGATCTACAGGCATGCCAAGAATTGTTTGAACAAATAGATGCTTGCGTCAAATTGCAAGTTGGAAGGCCTAAGAACCTTTTGGTACATTGAGCCACTGGAAATTTACATACGTAGCACACCATTATTATGTAATTACATATCTCACACCTGAACTTTTATATTTACATGCATAGTACTTTGTTGCTTCAAACTTATATATGAAAAGGTGTATTTCACTTTTAAAAAGTGGTAATAGTGCTATTTTGATTTGATATTAAATATTTGAGTGCTATGTGTGTAAATATGGAAGTTTAATTGTGACATATGTTAACACATAAGATTTGTGTGCTAATTTTTTTCAATTTGCTGCAATCCCTTTATTGGAGTGGGGATTTTTTGTGTGCATATTAAAAGCCATTTGTTTGTTTGGTTAAGTATGATGATGGAGAAAAACTGCCACATCTAGGTTTTTGTTCATCCACGATGCGGGAAAGGAAATGGTCAAAAAACTTGGGAAGTTGTTGCTCCTTTATTTTCTCGTGCAAAGGTGACAACAAAGGTGTGCTAATTATAACTACTATTTGACATTTGTAATAATGGCAAATTTTTAATTATTGTGTGAGATCCATCTTCAGTTATTATGTTTTTACCTAAAAAGCTGAGTATTTTTGCGCATTTGGGTTTGCCCTTGATGATTTTTGATTGCTTGGTCATTTCTTTCAGGTAATAGTGACACAAAGGGCTGGACATACATATGATATGCTAAAATCATTAACGGACAAGGAGCTTAGGTCTTTTGATGGCATTATTGCTGTGGTATTTATCCATATTCTTTTCCATATGAAATAGGCTCACTTAAAAGCAAACTACCTGAAAGTTTTTATCATTGACATAAAAATTTCATTCAAATTTATTGAGATATTAAGAAGGGAGGGAACGAAAGATAGTTATGTTATTTCAAAACCCTGATTTAGATTTGCTTAGTCAATGTCCTTGCTTTTTATTAANCATTCAAATTTATTGAGATATTAAGAAGGGAGGGAACGAAAGATAGTTATGTTATTTCAAAACCCTGATTTAAATTTTGCTTAGTAAATGTCCTTGCTTTTTATTAGTCCTAGAATGTGTTATGTATATGTACTTTGCAAATTTGATTTGGGCTTGTTTTGATTTTTGTTTTAATTTGAGAGGGGTTCAATGATTTGATTTCACTTCACGCTGTTTTGGATATGGTTAGGACTACAAGCAAACTCAAACGCTCAAGAGGTTACTCATGAGTCGGCTTGTTTATGGCTCATTCAAGATTTTTTAGTTATCTAAATAAACAAGTTTGAGCATTTTTCTAATTACTTGGGTCATTAAAGAACAAATTTGAACATGTTTTTCTCTGAATCAGTTTTGATAATGAACAATATATTTATGAGTTAATGGATAGTCTCATATAAAGCTCAATTATATAGGTTTTGAAAGCTTGATTTTTGTTTGTTTAGTTTTTGATAGATGCTTGTTTTATGCTTGCAAATTTGCTCTTTTAAGACAAATTATAAGCTTATTTAACATACAATGTATACTATAAAAGAATCATGTGCAGGCTTAATGACATAATATGCTTGTAAATATTGAAACATGGTTCATTTAGAATTTAAGCCAATTCATTCTACGTGGTTCATTGTTTCTCATTCCAAGATTGCAGGCTTGTAAAGTACACTGCTTTAAGAGTCATTGCTTGTTGATTGCTTTCCTTAATTACTCATTCTTTTCTAGTTGTCCTTAGTTGTCTCCTTATCGCCTTTGGCCTGTTCATCCTTATTTGAGTTTGTAAGAATGTAATTTATGATTTCATAATCTAGGATTTTCAAGCTCGAAACATTTGATTATTAACACTCACCATTTATTTTTCCTAGCTACTCTCACTCCCAATTCTATTCACATCTCTTCTCTCGATTTAGCTGTGATGTTCACCAATTCTCCTCATCAATTGTCACTAATCCTTCTTGCATTGCCCGGTCTTCAAACGCCTCTCTCAACCTTACAGTCATTAATCCAAGCATTCCTCCTTCCTTCTAAGGTTTTTTCTATTATGTGCATATGTCAATGCTATTCTTGGCGCTTGACTATAGCATAATTTACTAGATCTTTATAAAGTCTATGTTTTATGTTTTGGAATGATAATGTTTTCATTAGACTGCTGCCATTTTTAGGATGTATGAGATCATTCTACTGTTATATGTTATTCTCTTGACCTCTTGTTCATAAAATCATTCATGTTCATTAAGATATATATGTTTATTCATAAGCTCATTTAAGGGACAATTGAAGTATAATTTAAGATATCATATCAAAGCTTGTTAGAGGGTTTGTTTGTAGCTTGTTTGATCATCCATTTTTTTGCTCGATAGTTGTTTGTTAATAGGCTTGATACTTGCTTATTTAGGTGACTAACAAGTCGCTCGCTTCCCGTTCAATGAAAAACACTTGAATTGAGCTCAAGTTATATTGATTTCTAATGAGCTGAGCTTAAAACCATCACATATACTCGAATTGAGCTTGATTCGAGCTTGAACATACTCTTATGAAATGAGCTCAAGCTTGGCGAAGGGCGTGCTTGATTTTGTTTGTTTTATTTGTAGATTAAGGTATGTCCTCTTTGAGCTTATTTGGCTCATGTAGTGGTTTATGTACATGTTTTTTTTTCAAACATGAAATGGTTTAGCTGAATGATCTAGAATGTATTATGATCAGGATTGTGATTATCTGAAATTACACGGAATACTTGATAATTTTTTAGTTGTTTTATCTATAATTATCTTAATTAGATGCATATTAAATGAGATTGGTGCATATGTTTAATTCGTTTGAGTTCTATAACAACAACACAAAAATATGATAAGAAACACCACTTATGACAGACAAAATGAGTGTGTAAACATACATGTATCACATAATTTCAGCTTAGAAATTTCCCCATTGATGGCTCAATTTTATAGGCAGTGTCAATCCTAGTTTGAGCAAGCCAACTCTACGTAAAATCGTATATTTTTATTTTGGTACGAGTCGTGTTCAAGTCCAGTAAAAAATGATCGATTTCAAATTGTTTCACAAGGTGGTTGTAGTCATGTCTTTTAACTAAAAAAATATATATATGTGTGAAGACACATTTATGCACAAATATGCATACTTTTTTGTAAATGGTTTCAAGTTTAATTATGATAATTTTGAAAGAGCCATCCTTGAATGGAAGCAAATCTATTTTGATGTTGAGTCAATTTAATATCGAGTTATTACNGCATATGCTGAAATCAACTAACTTCAGTTCAGGTAGCTTGCCTCTGGACTGAAGTTTCTTCATACCTCTCTGCCTCACGTGGCCAAGTCTGTGTACCGATCTCCAAGTGAGAGATATGTTAGGAGTGGAGACAATTAAAATAAAAAAAAAACCCCGCACGTATTTCTTCAGCCCTGAACCACAACTCCTGTCTTTGCGATCTCTCGCTCCCGTGGTTCGCGATCTCCCGCTCCCCTCTCCTTTACGCGAGAACAAAAACTCTCGCCTCCTTCATTTCGCAGAAGCAGGAAAGTAGACTTCCTACTTAGATTGCTTGAATTCTTGTTGAGGCTTACGAGAAGCAGAAGGCAAAAAAGGTGTTTTCGCAAGGTACTCTTTCTTAGTTGATTTTGTGTGCTTGGAAGGAAGAATGTGTTCTTGATTTCTTCTTGGTGGCTTGCGCAAGAAGAGAAACAGATTTTCTCTTGTACATATTACTTCTTCGTCGGTGTATCTCGGTGTAGAGAAAAGAGTGAAGAAGTGAAAGAAAGAGTTTGCTCTTGTAATTGGAGACGAGCAACTGGTGTAAATTCCTCAATTATTAAAATCCTCTGCAACTCCGTGGATATAGGCAATTTGTCAAACCACGTAAATCTGTGTTCTTTTCTGGTGTGATTTTTCTCGTTCTATTTTTTCACTTCGCCCTCAATCGTTTTAAATTTCATATATACCACGATAGGTAATAAGGTTTACCTAGCTTGTGATTATTGTTTATTGAAAGAAGCTAAAATAAGGCTAATAGCTATGTTTAAAACTCATTTAATAATAACTCGATATTAAATTGACTCAACATCAAAATAGATTTGCTTCCATTCAAGGATGGCTCTTTCAAAATTATCATAATTAAACTTGAAACCATTTACAAAAAAGTATGCATATTTGTGCATAAATGTGTCTTCACACATATATATAATTTTTTAGTTAAAAGACATGACTACAACCAACTTGTGAAACAATTTGAAATCGATCATTTTTTACTGGACTTGAACACGACTCGTACCAAAATAAAAATATACGATTTTACGTAGAGTTGGCTTGCTCAAACTAGGATTGACACTGCCTATAAAATTGAGCCATCAATGGGGAAATTTCTAAGCTGAAATTATGTGATACATGTATGTTTACACACTCATTTTGTCTGTCATAAGTGGTGTTTCTTATCATATTTTTGTGTTGTAGTTATAGAACTCAAACGAATTAAACATATGCGCCAATCTCATTTAATATGCATCTAATTAAGATAATTATAGATAAAACAACTAAAAATNGCATATGCTGAAATCAACTAACTTCAGTTCAGGTAGCTTGCCTCTGGACTGAAGTTTCTTCATACCTCTCTGACTCATGTGGCCAAGTCTGTGTACCGATCTCCAAGTGGGAGATATGTTAGGAGTGGAGACAGTTAAAAAAAAAAAAAACCCCGCACGTATTTCTTCTGCCCTGAACCCCGACTCCTATCTTTGCGATCTCTCGCTCCCGTGGTTCGTGATCTCCCGCTCCCCTCTCCTTTACGCGAGAACAAAAACTCTCGCCTCCTTCATTTCGCGGAAGCAGGAAAGTAGACTTCCTACTTAGATTGCTTGAATTCTTGTTGAGGCTTACGAGAAGCAGAAGGCAAAAAAGGTGTTTTCGCAAGGTACTCTTTCTTAGTTGATTTTGTGTGCTTGGAAGGAAGAATGTGTTCTTGATTTCTTCTTGGTGGCTTGCGCAAGAAGAGAAACAGATTTTCTCTTGTACATATTACTTCTTCGTCGGTGTATCTCGGTGTAGAGAAAAGAGTGAAGAAGTGAAAGAAAGAGTTTGCTCTTGTAATTGGAGACGAGCAACTGGTGTAAATTCCTCAATTATTAAAATCCTCTGCAACTCCGTGGATATAGGCAATTTGTCGAACCACGTAAATCTGTGTTCTTTTCTGGTGTGATTTTTCTCGTTCTATTTTTTCACTTCGCCCTCAATCGTTTTAAATTTCATATATACCACGATAGGTAATAAGGTTTACCTAGCTTGTGATTATTGTTTATTGAAAGAAGCTAAAATAAGGCTAATAGCTATGTTTAAAACTCATTTAGTAATAACTCGATATTAAATTGACTCAACATCAAAATAGATTTGCTTCCATTCAAGGATGGCTCTTTCAAAATTATCATAATTAAACTTGAAACCATTTACAAAAAAGTATGCATATTTGTGCATAAATGTGTCTTCACACATATATATATTTTTTTAGTTAAAAGACATGACTACAACCACCTTGTGAAACAATTTGAAATCGATCATTTTTTACTGGACTTGAACACGACTCGTACCAAAATAAAAATATACGATTTTACGTAGAGTTGGCTTGCTCAAACTAGGATTGACACTGCCTATAAAATTGAGCCATCAATGGGGAAATTTCTAAGCTGAAATTATGTGATACATGTATGTTTACACACTCATTTTGTCTGTCATAAGTGGTGTTTCTTATCATATTTTTGTGTTGTTGTTATAGAACTCAAACGAATTAAACATATGCACCAATCTCATTTAATATGCATCTAATTAAGATAATTATAGATAAAACAACTAAAAAATTATCAAGTATTCCGTGTAATTTCAGATAATCACAATCCTGATCATAATACATTCTAGATCATTCAGCTAAACCATTTCATGTTTGAAAAAAAAACATGTACATAAACCACTACATGAGCCAAATAAGCTCAAAGAGGACATACCTTAATCTACAAATAAAACAAACAAAATCAAGCACGCCCTTCGCCAAGCTTGAGCTCATTTCATAAGAGTATGTTCAAGCTCGAATCAAGCTCAATTCGAGTATATGTGATGGTTTTAAGCTCAGCTCATTAGAAATCAATATAACTTGAGCTCAATTCAAGTGTTGTTCATTGAACGGGAAGCGAGCGACTTGTTAGTCACCTAAATAAGCAAGTATCAAGCCTATTAACAAACAACTATCGAGCAAAAAAATGGATGATCAAACAAGCTACAAACAAACCCTCTAACAAGCTTTGATATGATATCTTAAATTATACTTCAATTGTCCCTTAAATGAGCTTATGAATAAACATATATATCTTAATGAACATGAATGATTTTATGAACAAGAGGTCAAGAGAATAACATATAACAGTAGAATGATCTCATACATCCTAAAAATGGCAGCAGTCTAATGAAAACATTATCATTCCAAAACATAAAACATAGACTTTATAAAGATCTAGTAAATTATGCTATAGTCAAGCGCCAAGAATAGCATTGACATATGCACATAATAGAAAAAACCTTAGAAGGAAGGAGGAATGCTTGGATTAATGACTGTAAGGTTGAGAGAGGCGTTTGAAGACCGGGCAATGCAAGAAGGATTAGTGACAATTGATGAGGAGAATTGGTGAACATCACAGCTAAATCGAGAGAAGAGATGTGAATAGAATTGGGAGTGAGAGTAGCTAGGAAAAATAAATGGTGAGTGTTAATAATCAAATGTTTCGAGCTTGAAAATCCTAGATTATGAAATCATAAATTACATTCTTACAAACTCAAATAAGGATGAACAGGCCAAAGGCGATAAGGAGACAACTAAGGACAACTAGAAAAGAATGAGTAATTAAGGAAAGCAATCAACAAGCAATGACTCTTAAAGCAGTGTACTTTACAAGCCTGCAATCTTGGAATGAGAAACAATGAACCACGTAGAATGAATTGGCTTAAATTCTAAATGAACCATGTTTCAATATTTACAAGCATATTATGTCATTAAGCCTGCACATGATTCTTTTATAGTATACATTGTATGTTAAATAAGCTTATAATTTGTCTTAAAAGAGCAAATTTGCAAGCATAAAACAAGCATCTATCAAAAACTAAACAAACAAAAATCAAGCTTTCAAAACCTATATAATTGAGCTTTATATGAGACTATCCATTAACTCATAAATATATTGTTCATTATCAAAACTGATTCAGAGAAAAACATGTTCAAATTTGTTCTTTAATGACCCAAGTAATTAGAAAAATGCTCAAACTTGTTTATTTAGATAACTAAAAAATCTTGAATGAGCCATAAACAAGCCGACTCATGAGTAACCTCTTGAGCGTTTGAGTTTGCTTGTAGTCCTAACCATATCCAAAACAGCGTGAAGTGAAATCAAATCATTGAACCCCTCTCAAATTAAAACAAAAATCAAAACAAGCCCAAATCAAATTTGCAAAGTACATATACATAACACATTCTAGGATTAATAAAAAGCAAGGACATTGACTAAGCAAATCTAAATCAGGGTTTTGAAATAACATAACTATCTTTCGTTCCCTCCCTTCTTAATATCTCAATAAATTTGAATGAAATTTTTATGTCAATGATAAAAACTTTCAGGTAGTTTGCTTTTAAGTGAGCCTATTTCATATGGAAAAGAATATGGATAAATACCACAGCAATAATGCCATCAAAAGACCTAAGCTCCTTGTCCGTTAATGATTTTAGCATATCATATGTATGTCCAGCCCTTTGTGTCACTATTACCTGAAAGAAATGACCAAGCAATCAAAAATCATCAAGGGCAAACCCAAATGCGCAAAAATACTCAGCTTTTTAGGTAAAAACATAATAACTGAAGATGGATCTCACACAATAATTAAAAATTTGCCATTATTACAAATGTCAAATAGTAGTTATAATTAGCACACCTTTGTTGTCACCTTTGCACGAGAAAATAAAGGAGCAACAACTTCCCAAGTTTTTTGACCATTTCCTTTCCCGCATCGTGGATGAACAAAAACCTAGATGTGGCAGTTTTTCTCCATCATCATACTTAACCAAACAAACAAATGGCTTTTAATATGCACACAAAAAATCCCCACTCCAATAAAGGGATTGCAGCAAATTGAAAAAAATTAGCACACAAATCTTATGTGTTAACATATGTCACAATTAAACTTCCATATTTACACACATAGCACTCAAATATTTAATATCAAATCAAAATAGCACTATTACCACTTTTTAAAAGTGAAATACACCTTTTCATATATAAGTTTGAAGCAACAAAGTACTATGCATGTAAATATAAAAGTTCAGGTGTGAGATATGTAATTACATAATAATGGTGTGCTACGTATGTAAATTTCCAGTGGCTCAATGTACCAAAAGGTTCTTAGGCCTTCCAACTTGCAATTTGACGCAAGCATCTATTTGTTCAAACAATTCTTGGCATGCCTGTAGATCCCTATGACCAAAGGTGTGAGCAGAAAGAACGAGAGGAGAAGTGCTGTTCTTGCCTCTTTGGAAACCATGCACCACAAATCGATACATCTGCATGAAGAAATGTTAAATAAGAATCAAATTCTGCATGCTGAGCGCAAAGTTGAGAAAAAAAATAAAAAGTAAATGACAATGTTGTCACGTGTGCCAGCTCCAACAAAATGGAAATGTTGCACAATAAAACATTCAAAACCTCAGTGCTACTATCACCATTCATCAAACCCAATCCGACAAATTCGACCGCATAAACATCAGAAAATCGGATCTCAGTTTCAGACTCTGAATGAAACATGATCTGACAGCAAGAAGATTCATTCGTGTCCTGGTAATTCAAAAGTAAGTCGAAAGGATTAGTAGTCAGTGTATTTTATTTTAGCCATTCTTAGGCAGTAAAATTCGGATAATAGTAACATGGAAAGAACTGAAAGGCCTTAACATTAACCAAATACGTCAAATTAAGCATAAATTAAAATCATCTATGAATTTTCTCCATCAAAAGCCTCAATATGACTTCTGTAATCATCAAAATTTGACAGAATTTGCACTTAAACATTAACTATAACATGTGAAATTTTGAGAGTTTGAAACAATAAGGATCTTGTATGACATAGATCTCAAACACTAATGCTCAATAACTTCCGGCAACCAAGAAATCACAAAAATGCAAAAAATCAAAATCGGAACAAAAACAAGGTATAGTTTGCTTGCCAAGTACTTACAATAGAAACAGGATTCCACGATAATCCAGCAGGGCTAAGACTGAGAACAACCTCGCCGACGCGATCTAAGAAAAGAGTGGAGCTCGAGGCAGGCGCGTTCGAGTCCATGGTTGGAGCACGGAAACGATAAGGAATAGTAAAACCCAACTGGATTAAACCTTTAAATCCTCTTGAGAGCTGCCTATTAGGTTCGCTAGTCTCCCCGCCTGGAGGATGAAGATAAAGCTGCCAGTAACTTGGAAATTCTTGCTCCGGACTCCCTCCCTCCCCCCGCGGACAAAACCGGGATCTTTGACCAGACTAATCTCCTGATCGGAGAAAATGGTAAAATATGGCCGTTGCTTTTTTCTTCGAACAAAAAAAAGGAAATTTTTAATGTATTTCGAGTGACTCTTTGTAGAAGTTCACCATAAGNAATTCTTGCTCCGGACTCCCTCCCTCCCCCCGCGGACAAAACCGGGATCTTTGACCAGACTAATCTCCTGATAGGAGAAAATGGTAAAATATGGCCGTTGTTTTTTTCTTTGAACAAAAAAAAGAAAATTTTTAATGTATTTTGAGGGACTATTTGTAGAAGTTCACAATAAAAAAATAAAATTTGTTCAAATGATGCTTCGATTTTTGCAGGTTTGGCACCTGCTTGTTCTTCAGTACATAATTTTTTTTCTTTCCGGGAAAGTTAGCAAAAGGAAGAATTCAGTGGCAAGTGCAAAAGTCAAATTCAAAATTTATTGACTTTTTAAGAGAAAGTTTTACTTAGATTGCACACAATTCTTATGTATTTACATATCTGACACAAAAATTTTGATTTTTTACATTCACGAAGCTTAGCTATATATAAAAATATGCATTTTGAGTTTTGTAAAAATTAAAATTGGAATTTAGGTGTTAGATATGCAAATAATAAGAATTGTGCTGCATCATCGTATGTATGTATGTAAATGCCCCAAAAATTTATCTTACAAACATTGAATCTTTATTTTTATACATATTTGTATATCGTAAAATGAGTTTATTTTAACCAATAAGAAAGCCAAATACTAGTCGGACTACATGGGCTTAATGGACCGAGCTTACTAGGCATNAGATATGCAAATAATAAGAATTGTGCTGCATCATCGTATGTATGTATGTAAATGCCCCAAAAATTTATCTTATAAATATTGAATCTTTATTTTTATACATATTTGTATATCGTAAAATGAGTTTATTTTAATCAAGGAAGCCCAAATACTAATCGGACTACATGGGCTTAATGGGCCGAGCTTACTAGGCATAAACTTATTGGTATGGTGCTGATCAATCAATCGTACTCGTTAGCTATATTTTTTGAAGTGAAAATCTGCAGAGCTCCTTGCAGCCAAGAAGGACCTCATCAATACCTCTAAAGCACATTAAGTTTTCTGTATGTTCTTTTTAATGGATTCACTAAGCTTCGACCAATGAGTGAGCTCTTCTAGTCGAGCTCGCTCACTTATTTTGAGTTTTTCTTCCGAACTCGCATGGACTGGTTGAACCTTCCCACCAAATTCATCGATAATTACCTTGTTACACCACCGAGCTCAATGGACACTTCCTCGAGACAAAAAGAAGAGTACTTCTGGTCCGTCGGCACATATATCACTATTTATTAACTGCATGGCAGTCCACACCAGCGGTCTTCTCAACAACGAGTCTGCTCAGGCTCTGTACGATACTATCTGCAGCCTAGTTTTAAATTTTATTCTTTAAAGCCCCACACGGACGCATAGGCTCTATAACAAGTAAATAAGAAGAAAAATGAAAGAGGAGGATCCAATCCTAGACCCTTAAAAAATGCTACATCTCTATAAGAGAATCCTTCAGTTTCTTCTCACTTCTTTCATAAAGGTTTGTCTCCCCCAGATTGTATAAGTTCATGAGTTATACAGGATCTGACATGCCTTAAAATTACCTATTTTTATATGTGCATTTCATGCTCATTTTTAAGAAAATTGACCTCGTGAATGAGTGTCAAGATGTTCTAGAAGGCTGGCACCCAGGCTCCATGGTTGGGTCTCTGGGTTCCATAAACGGTTTTCTTTTATTCATTTAATTTGGACGAATTTTGAAAAAATGCCTAAAGTGATCCTTGGTGATTTCTAGAGTTTTATTAATAGGAAAGAGTTCCACACGAAAACAGAGTCGCTTTTTGNTTTTTTTTTTTTTTCAAGTACAAGAAATGGACTCTAACAACAAAAGAAGCAAAAATGGAGCAAAATAGATCAAATGGAGCTAAAGAACGAAAACTGACCTAGTGCAGGCACCATGGTTGGGTGTCTGGGTGTCATAAACGGTTTTCTTTTATTCATTTAATTTGGACGAATTTTGAAAAGGTGCTTAAAGTGATCATTGGTGATTTTCAGAGTTTTATTAATAGGAAAGAGTTCCACACGAAAAGAGAGTCATTTTTTGGGTAGGTTAGACCACCATTGGAGTGGACGACCACCATAGTGAGAGTATGGCGAGTCTTTGTGATTGTGAGTGTTTGTTAAGTCTTGTGTGAGTTTTGTGGAGTCAAGATCAATCAGGGAACTTCATACGATTGCTTGGGGAAGATTTTAAGATAAGTATTTGTACTTTTGTTTAAATTTTGTTTTGTAAACTTGGTTTTTAATATATATTATGTTATGTTTTGTTATCCTCATGAATTCTGAGTAGTTTTCTTATTTTTTTCTTGTAATAAGAAGTAATCATGTGTGGGGTTAGAATATTTTAAAGATTTCTTTTATTCCAAAAATTTGTCATGGTATTTACACTGGTTCTTAATTTACTTTACAAATTGGTTATTTGTGATGTTAAAAACCATTGTAAAACATAAAGAACCAGAAGAGCTATGATTTTACCCAACTAGTGAGTATCAGGCTAAACCTTGGATGGATGGGAGCCAAGTCCAAGGGGGTGCAAACAAAGGGGGAGATAAGTTTTGATGGGCCTAGATTTGATGATTCTAGAGTAACAGGCTAGAACCTTTATCAATTTGGTCTTTAGTTCGAAACCTGAGGCCTGGTTAATTTTAATAGAGAGGCCAAAGTGGGTAATTTGGATGTGAGAGGCTAGAATCTACTCAGTACAACCATATCGATCAAGAACTTAACTTTAGATTAGCCAAATGTTCTTTATGCACTTGGGAGAGGGTAAAAAATAGGTATGTTCATATTTATCACAAAACCTCATTTTTTATCTTGAAGCAATTGATTCCTACACCTATTACAATCTTTTTGCAAGGGTAAAATCTTTTTATTATAATCGTACTTCTTTGCACATTTGTAGTTTAGAAAATTTACATTTACTTTTAGCTTTATTTTAGAATTAACAAACTTTCATTTATAACCTTTTACAAATAGTTCGATGTTATTCTCCTACAAATTTTGTTTATAGTTTGAGTAGAAATATTTTTAAATTAACATAGAAATTCAATTATTCTCTGTGAGTTTGATACTGAAGTTTTAAAAGAAAACTCTATATTACTTATATTACTTGAAACGATACGTATACTTGCGTAGTACCTGATTCTGATTCTTTGGTATATAGATGTAAAATGCGATGTATACGTTTATATGATTAACTTCCTTAATAGTTATTTTTACTTAATAACAAAGCCAAAAACATGATCCAAAACCAAAGAAATTCAGTTTTCCACTATGAAACAAATAAGAATACAAATTATAATAATTAAATATGTGATACTACACAAGTATACGTATCATTATCAAGTAATATAGGACTTTTTGATTAAACCATGAATATTGAACCCACATGGAAGACTAACAATATGCACTTAAGAAAACTAGAAAATTTAGATGATAAAAATTTACTTAGCAAAATATTCTTACTTAAACTAAAGATGTTATAATGGGAATTAAAATTTGATTCTTTTTGTAAATTTTGTTTTATGAAAATAAAGTAAGCAACTAATTAACTTAATTAAATATTTGCAAGATGAAGACTATATAAGTAAAATATAATTTTCCTTATTATGAATCAGTAATAAATATAAAAATTCTGTTGCAGAAGAATGTTGAATGTGTTGTGCCAAATAGGAGTAATTATATTATTTACCCTTACTAGAGATGCTATAAGAACATTGGTTAATTTATAGTTTGAATAGTCTTAAACACCGGTTAGGTAGGAAAGATACTAACACTCACTCTAGAGTTCTCTGTTCTCCCTCCACATGGGGCTAACATCTCGTATCTAAACCTAAAACTATAAATCAAATTGGGGGCTTTAGTCTGTCACTCTAAAGTCCTCTAATTCTAAACCTTTGAAAAGTTTATTTCTCTATTTATTTGCACTGAACCCCATGAACTACATTCTCATTCATGAAATCAATATGTGATTCTAACTATTTGTTGACTGAGACAATATCATCTCAGATCTTATATGTTCTCACAACGGGTATTAAACATCTTATTTGGTCAAATCAAGAGGTAAATGAAATACAATGTTTCAAATCATCACAACTTCTTCTAACATTAACGTCTAATACTTCACACAAATTTCTTTAAACACTTAATCACTTATCATTTTAATGAAAAATATAAAGAAAACTACTCAGAATTCATGGAGAAAACACAGCCACACAAGAGTTTAAAAGTATAAATCATGCACACAAACAAGAAATCCATATTAAAATCAAGTGTAGTCACAAAGATAAACACTTAATCACCTTATACCTCCACTACACCATATTAGCACACACTAGATAAAGTAATAAACCAGCAAGGCACCTGATTCCTTGTTGCACTGGATAGGTATAAGGCATTCAGGTTCTATTGAGGCATATGATTCCTCACCTCTGAGATAAGAGTAAGGCCCCCTTAAATGGACAAATGCATTCGATAATTTTCGTTAGGATAGTAAGCCCTTGTTGCGCGTACAAGGCATTCCTAATTTTTTTTTTGTATGTACACTTTGTTATGTCAGCACTGACTACACACACACCAAACTAAAATTTGTACACTTCGTTAAGTCGACACTGACTACACGTACCTGAAATGAAATACACACTTCGCTACACCCACCTGCGGCTATGTTAATTTCTTTGTCAAATCGTGACAATCCTTTGTCAAATTACGACGACCCCGATCAAGTCATGGCTACCTTTCTGGCGAATCACGACAATTCCTCTAGATTCATACCTTCCTTCCCCTAATGGGTATAGGTTGAATATATATATATATATATATAT
>JXCR01146599.1:632503-659741 GCA_002079205.1 Phalaenopsis hybrid cultivar | reverse complement strand
ATATATATATATATATATACATATATATATATATATATACATATATATATATATATATATATCTATATATATATCTGAGCTAGGTATAAGACCTCTCTAAGTGTACATGACATCCTAAACTCTTCTTCTTTGGCACTTGCTACCACTGAGACCATATACCTCAAGTGGTGCAATAGTGCCTTTGACTAGCTCTCAACTTGAAGATGGGTCCCTTTACTTTTCTTTCTAATCTAGTCTTTCTATGATATTACACATATTTTCTTTGATTTGATAATTTGAAATCTTAACTACAAATCAAAATTTCTGTCTATTGATCCCCAGTAATGATGTTGGAAATTCAAATTCACAGCTTCTAAAAAAATACACACACACACATCAACCTTTGATAAATATCCTTCTTGCTCATCCCCAACGGATATCATCTTCTATATCCCTAGTGGGTGTTCACTAAACTACCCTTGGTGGATACCAGCGTTGTTCCTCCCTTACTGATGTCGGCACTATTTTTGGTGTGGGGTTTGCCCGTAAGAAGCTGTCGGTCATCGGAATTAAAATCTCGTTGCCCGCTTCGGAAGGACGTTTAAAAATTTTAGTTTTGAAAAAAGATGAAGTCAAATTAACCTCATAATTTTCATAGTTTAGATGAAAGAGCGCTTTACCTCAAATTTTGTATCTATCTCGAAGGATAAACACNGTTGTTCTCAGTCTTAGCCCTGCTGGATTATCGTGGAATCCTGTTTCTATTGTAAGTACTTGGCAAGCAAACTATACCTTGTTTTTGTTCCGATTTTGATTTTTTGCATTTTTGTGAATTCTTGGTTGCCGGAAGTTATTGAGCATTAGTGTTTGAGATCTATGTCATTCAAGATCCTTATTGTTTCAAACTCTCAAAATTTCACATGTTATAGTTAATGTTTAAGTGCAAATTCTGTCAAATTTTGATGATTACAGAAGTCATATTGAGGCTTTTGATGGAGAAAATTCATAGATGATTTTAATTTATGCTTAATTTGACGTATTTGGTTAATGAAAACTATTTTTAAGGCCTTTCAGTTCTTTCCATGTTACTATTATCCGCATTTTACTGTATAAGAATGGCTAAAATAAATTACTGACTACTAACCCTTTCGACTTACTTTTGAATTACCAGGACACGAATGAATCTTCTTGCTGTCAGATCATGTTTCATTCAGAGTCTGAAACTGAGATCCGATTTTCTGATGTTTATGCGGTCGAATTTGTCGGATTGGGTTTGATGAATGGTGATAGTAGCACTGAGGTTTTGAATGTTTTATTGTGCAACATTTCCATTTTGTTGGAGCTGGCACACGTGACAAAATTGTCATGTACTTTTTATTTTTTTTTCTCAACTTTGCGCTCAGCGTGCAGAATTTGATTCTTATTTAACATTTCTTCATGCAGATGTATCGATTTGTGGTGCATGGTTTCCAAAGAGGCAAGAACAGCACTTCTCCTCTCGTTCTTTCTGCTCACACCTTTGGTCATAGGGATCTACAGGCATGCCAAGAATTGTTTGAACAAATAGATGCTTGCGTCAAATTGCAAGTTGGAAGGCCTAAGAACCTTTTGGTACACTGAGCCACTAGATATTTACATACATAGCACACCATTATTATGTAATTACATATCTCACACCTGAACTTTCATATTTACATGCATAGTACTTTGATGCTTCAAACTTATATATGAAAAGGTGTATTTCACTTTTAAAAAGTGGTAATAGTGCTATTTTGATGTGATATTAAATATTTGAGTGCTATGTTTGTAAATATGGAAGTTTAATTGTGAGATATGTTAATACATAAGAATTGTGTGCTAATCTTTTTCAATTTGCTGCAATCCCTTTATTGGAGTGGGGATTTTTTGTGTGCATATCAAAAGCCACTTGTTTGTTTGGTTAAGTATGATGATGGAGAAAAACTCCCACATCTAGGTTTTTGTTCATCCACGATGCGGGAAAGGAAATGGTCAAAAAACTTGGGAAGTTGTTGCTCCTTTATTTTCTCGTGCAAAGGTGACAACAAAGGTGTGCTAATTATAACTACTATTTGACATTTGTAATAATGGCAAATTTTTAATTATTGTGTGAGATCCATCTTCAGTTACTATGTTTTTACCCTAAAAAGCTGAGTATTTTTGCGCATTTGGGCTTGCCCTTAATGATTTTTGATTGCTTGGTCACTTCTTTCAGGTAATAGTGACACAAAGGGCTGGACATACATATGATATGCTNGGGCAAGCCCCTATAGTTAATTACATCTTAAGTAACTGAAGTTACCTAAGAATACTCTCAATAAAATCAAGAAAAAGCAGGAGTTCAAATGGTAAGGACATTTCAAAGATATTGGATTAAGAAGTGTGAATGGGATTGGTCCAAATTTGGAACACTTTTGTTTTGGAGTCCAAGGGACGAAGGAGAAGGAGAACTTCGGTGATTTCCCAAGCTATCCTATTATTTGGCTTCAATTTAGGAGAAATCGTTTAAATAATCCTGTCCAAGTTATCCTATTATTTGGCTTCAATTTAGGAGAAATCATTTAGATGTCTCAGGTGATTTCCCAAGCTATCCTATTATTTGGCTTCAATTTAGGAGTAATCATTTAGATGTTTCATCCTGCAATTTCTAGTCCAAAGGAGGAAATACTAGAGGATGTCACAGATCCGAAGGAGAACTTCGGTGACTTCCGAAGCTATCCTATTATTTGGCTTCAATTTAGGAGAAATCATTTAGATGTTTCATCCTGCACTATCCTATTATTTGGCTTCAATTTAGGAGAAATCATTTAAATGTTTCATCCTGCAATTTGCTATTATATTATTTGGCTTCAATTTAGGAGAAATCATTTAGATGTTTCATCCTGCAATCTTCCCAAGCTATCCTATTATTTGGCTTCAATTTAGGAAAAATTATTGAGACATTTCATCCTACAAGCTATCCTATTATTTGGCTTCAATTTAGGAGAAATTCTTTAGATGTTTCATCCTGCAATTTTTGTATTAGGATTTACATTTGTGTGAAGCAATCAGCACAAATAACCTTGAAGATGTAAGGATTTAAGTCGACATTTGTGTGAAGCAATCAACACAAATAACCTTGAAGATGTGAGGATTTAGGTCATAACGAGTTCAATTTAGGAGAACTCATTCTGTTTCATCCTGCAATATTTTTTATTTATTAGGATTTATGATTTAGGAGAAATCATTTAGATGTTTCATCCTGCAAATTTTTTTATTTTATTAGGATTTACAATTGTGTGAAGCAATCAGCACAAATAACCTTGAAGATGTGAGGATTTAAGTCGTAACAAACGACTACCTCGGAGTCCTAAACAAATAACCTTGAAGATGTGAGGATTTAGGTCGTAACAAACGTCAATTTAGGAGAACTCATTCTGTTTCATCCTGCAATTTCTATCCTATTATTTGGCTTCAATTTAGGAGAAATCATTTAAATGTTTCATCCTGCAATTTGCTATTATATTATTTGGCTTCAATTTAGGAGAAATCATTTAGATGTTTCATCCTGCAATCTTCCCAAGCTATCCTATTATTTGGCTTCAATTTAGGAAAAATTATTGAGACATTTCATCCTACAAGCTATCCTATTATTTGGCTTCAATTTAGGAGAAATTCTTTAGATGTTTCATCCTGCAATTTTTGTATTAGGATTTACATTTGTGTGAAGCAATCAGCACAAATAACCTTGAAGATGTAAGGATTTAAGTCGACATTTGTGTGAAGCAATCAACACAAATAACCTTGAAGATGTGAGGATTTAGGTCATAACGAGTTCAATTTAGGAGAACTCATTCTGTTTCATCCTGCAATATTTTTTATTTATTAGGATTTATGATTTAGGAGAAATCATTTAGATGTTTCATCCTGCAAATTTTTTTATTTTATTAGGATTTACAATTGTGTGAAGCAATCAGCACAAATAACCTTGAAGATGTGAGGATTTAGGTCATGACAAATGATTGTGTGAAGCAATCAGCACAAATAACCTTGAAGATGTGAGGATTTAGGTCATGACGAATGACGACCTCGGAGTCCTAAGATGAGTTAGGGCTTATATTATACAATATGGTTGTACAAAGGCCTAAAAATATGTTTAAGGATNAAGATGTGTTTGAGGATTTATATTGCACTAGGCAAACGACCTCGATATCCTATGGCTTTGTTGTTTTAAAGCTAAGGAAGGATGTGTTGGACATGTTGTTGTAGATACTCTTGCTATTGAAGATAATCGGGTTGCCCACCATGTAAGCTCCAAGCTCCTCGTTGTAGCAGAGTTCAAGTTTTCTAGGTTATTTAATTATAATGTCAAATCAGATGATCTTATGGTTAAAGTTCTTTAAATTTTTTATTATGGAATATTAAAGTTGATTAAAGCGACACCGGTCAAGATCCCACGGTTCCGTCATATTATGGGCATATTAAAGTTGATTAAAGCGACACCGGTCAAGATCCCAAGATTCCATCATCTTAAAGGCATATTAAAGTTGATTAAAGCGACACCGGTCAAGATCCCACGATTTCATCATCCTTTATTAACTTAGTTGAAGTTGATTATAGCGACACCGGTCAAGATCCCACGGTTCCATCGTTCCAGTACATATTAAAGTTGATTAAAGCGACACCGGTCAAGATCCCACGGTTCCGTCATCCCGGTACCACTATTTTCTATTGGATTGGTTATAATGTCAAATCAGATGACCCTATGGTTAAAGTTCTTTAAATTTTATTATGGGCACTTAAAGTTGATTAAAGCGACACCGGTCAAGATCCCACGGTTCCATCGTCCCGGCACCACTATATAAAGTTGATTAAAGCGACACCGGTCAAGATCCCACGGTTCCATCGTCCCGGCACCACTATTGAATTTTATTATGGGCATATTAAAGTTTATTAAAGTGACACCGGTCAAGATCCCACGGTTCCATCGTCCCGGTACTACTATTTTTCATTGGAATCACTTAGTCCAAATGAATTTACTAAACTCAACTTAATGAGTTCCATAATTTCATCTAGACCGTGGATCACTTAATCCAAATGAATTTACTAAACTCAACTTAATGAGTTCCATAATTTCATTTAGACATCACTTAGTCCAAATGAATTTACTAAACTCAACTTAATGAGTTCCATAATTTCATTTAGACCTTGGGAAGCCTCGTTACACTTAGTCCAAATGAATTTACTAAACTCAACTTAATGAGTTCCATAATTTCATTTAGACCGCACCTCGTTACTAAACTCAACTTAATGAGTTCCATAATTTCATTTAGACCGTGGGAAACTTCATTAGCAATGTAGGTTACCTCCTCTGGAATTCCATAATTTCATTTAGACCGTGGGTCCAAATGAATTTACTAAACTCAACTTAATGAGTTTCATAATTTCATTTAGACCGTGAGACCTCGTTACTAAACTCAACTTAATGAGTTCCATAATTTCATTTAGACCGTGGGAAACTTCATTAGCAATGTAGGTTACCTCCTCCCCATAATTTCATTTAGACCGTGGGAAGCCTCGTTAGCAACCGTAGGTTACCTCCTCCGACATTTAGACCGTGGGAAGCCTCGTTAGCAACCGTAGGTTACCTCCTCCGAGGGGTTCCTGATCTTCCTCTATCGGAATCACTTAGTCCAAATGAATCTATTAGAATCACTTAGTCCAAATGAATTTACTAAACTCAACTTAATGAGTTCCATAATTTCATTTAGACCGTGGGAAAACTCGTTAGCAACCGTAGGTTACCTCCTCCGAGGGTTCCCGATCTTCCAAANAAACGCTCAAGAGGTTACTCATGAGTCGGCTTGTTTATGGCTCGTTCAAGATTTTTTAGTTATCTAAATAAATAAGTTTGAGCATTTTTCTAATTACTTGGGTCATTCAAGAACAAATTTGAACATGCTTTTTCCTGAATCAGTTTTGATAATGAACAATATAATTATGAGTTAATGAATAGTCTCATATAAAGCTCAATTATATAGGTTTTGAAAGCTTGATTTTTGTTTGTTTAGTTTTTGATAGATACCTGTTTTATGCTTGAAAATTTGCTCTTTTAAGACAAATTATAAGCTTATTTAACATGCAATGTATACTATAAAAGAATCATGTGCAGGCTTAATGACATAGTATGCTTGTAAATATTGAAACATGGTTCATTTAGAATTTAAGCCAATTCATTTTACGTGGTTCATTGTTTCTCATTCCGAGATTGCAGGCTTGTAAAGTACACTGCTTTAAGAGTCATTGCTTGTTGATTGCTTTCCTTAATTACTCATTCTTTTCTAGTTGTCCTTAGTTGTCTCCTTATCGCCTTTGGCCTGTTCATCCTTATTTGAGTTTGTAAGAATGTAATTTATGATTTCATAATCTAGGATTTTCAAGCTCGAAACATTTGTTTATTAACACTCACCATTTAGTTTCCCTAGCTACTCGCGCTCTCAATTCTATTCACATCTCTTCTCTCGATTTAGCTGTGATGTTCACCAATTCTCCTCATCAATTGTAACTAATTTTTCTTGCATTGCCTGGTCTTCAAACACCTCTCTCAATCTTACAGTCATTAATCCAAGCATTCCTCCTTCCTTCTAAGGTTTTTTCTATCATGTGCATATGTCAATGCTATTCTTGGCGCTTGACTATAGCATAATTTACTAGATCTTTATAAAGTCTATGTTTTATGTTTTGGAATGATAATGTTTTTATTAGACTGCTGCCATTTTTAGAATGTATGAGATCATTCTATTGTTATATGTTATTCTCTTGACCTCTTGTTCATAAAATCATTCATGTTCATTAAGATATATATGTTTATTCATAAGCTCATTTAAGGGACAATTGAAGTATAATTTAAGATATCATATCAAAGCTTGTTAGAGGGCTTGTTTGTAGCTTGTTTGATTATCCATTTTTTTGCACGATAGTTGCTTGTTAATAGGCTTGATACTTGCTTATTTAGGGGACTAACAAGTCGCTCGCTTCCCATTCAATGAACAACACTTGAATTGAGCTCAAGTTATATCGATTTCTAATGAGCTGAGCTTAAAACCATCACATATACTCGAATTGAGCTTGAGTCGAGCTTGAACATACTCTTATGAAATGAGCTCAAGCTTGGCGAAGGGCGTGCTTGATTTTGTTTATTTTATTTGTAGATTAAGGTATGTCCTCTTTGAGCTTATTTGGCTCATATAGTGGTTTTTGTACATGTTTTTTTTTTTTCAAACATGAAATGGTTTAGCTGAATGATCTAGAATGTATTATGATCAGGATTGTGATTATCTGAAATTACACGGAATACTTGATAATTTTTTAGTTGTTTTATCTATAATTATCTTAATTAGATGCATATTAAATGAGATTGGCACATATGTTTAATTCGTTTAAGTTCTATAGCAACAACACAAAATATGATAAGAAACACCACTTATGACAGACAAAATGAGTGTGTTGACATACATGTGTTACATAATTTCAGCTTAGAAATTTTCCCATTGATGGCTCAATTTTAGAGGCAGTGTCAATCCTAGTTTGAGCAAGCCAACTCTACGTAAAATCGTATATTTTTATTTTGGTACGAGTCGTGTTCAAGTCCAGTAAAAAATGATCGATTTCAAATTGTTTCACAAGTTGGTTATAGTCATGTCTTTTAACTAAAAAAATTATATATTTCACACACATTTATGCACAAATATGCATACTTTTTTGTAAATGGTTCAAGTTTAATTATGATAATTTTGAAAGAGCCATCCTTGAATGGAAGCAAATCTATTTTGATGTTGAGTCAATTTAATATCGAGTTATTATTAAATGAGTTTTAAACATAGTTACTAGCCCTATTTTAGCTTCTTTCAATAAACAATAATCACAAGCTAGGTAAACCTTATTACCTGTTGTGGTATATATGAAATTTAAAACGATCAAGGACGAAGTGAAAAAATAGAACGAGAAAAATCACATAGAAAAGAACACACAAATTTATGTGGTTCAACAAATTGCCTACATCCACGGAGTTGCAGATGATTTTACTAATTGAGGAATTTACACCAGTTGATTGTCTCCAATTACAAGAGCGAACTCTTCCTTTCACTTCTTCACTCTTCTCTCTCTACACCGAAGAAGAAAAAAAACTTACAAGAGAAAATCTGTTTCTCTTCTTGCGCAAGCCACCAAGAAGAAATCAAGAACACTTTCTTCTTCCTTCAAAGCACGCAAAATTAACTAAGAAAGAGTACCTTGCGAAAACACCTTTTTTGCCTTCTGCTTCTCGTAAGCCTCAACAAGAATTCAAGCAATCCAAGCAGGAAGTTTACTTTCCTGCTTCCGCGAAATGAAGGAGGCGAGAGTTTCTGTTATCGCGTAAAGGAGAAGGAAGCGAGAGATCACGAACCACAGGAGCGGGAGATCGCGAACCACGGGAGCGGGAGATCGCAAAGACGGGAGTCGGGGTCCAGGGCGGAAGAAATACGTGCGGGGGGTTTTTTTTTAACCGTCTCCACTTCTAACATATCTCCCACTTGGAGACCGGTACACAGACTTGACCACATGAGTCAGAGAGTATGAAGGAACTTCAGTCCAGAGGCAAGCTAAACTAAAGTCAGTTGATTTTAGCATGTGCGAGAATTGCATTATGGGAAAATAGAGAAATGTCAGTTTCTTGAAAAGTGGTAGGAAGCCAAAGGCAGGAAAACTGGATCTTGTATACACAAATGTGTGGGGTCTTTCTCTAGTGGCATCTCTTGGATACTCTCGTTACTACGTCACATTTATTGCTGATTATAGCAGAAATGTATGGGTTTTTTTTTTGAAGTATAAATCTGATGTATTCAGTATGTTCAGGACTTGGAAGACTATGGTTGAGACAGAGACATGCTTAAAGCTGAAATGTCTGAGGTCTGATAATGGTGGTGAGTACATTGATGGTGGGTTCAAGGAGTACTGTGCAGCTCAGGGAAACAGAATGAAGAAGACCATTCTAGGCACCACAACAAAATAGTGTTGCAGAGCGCATGAACATGACCATTAATGAGCGGGCTAGAAGCATGAGATTGCACGCCGGACTTCCACCTACTTTCTGGGCAGAAGCGGTCAGTATTGCAGTTTATTTGATCAACAGGGGGCCATTTGTTCCATTAAACTGTGAATTACTTGAAGAAGTCTGGAGTGAGAAAGATGTAAAAATTTCTCACCTTAAGACTTTGGTTGTCTTTTGCCCTAAATTTCACAACAATTACCTTGAGTGCAAAAGTTTTGTTTTTGGATGACCTAGTGGATTTTCGATTCAAGGGTCACTAATCTTATGTTTGGTAAACTTGCATGCTTTTCTTTTATTTCTTTGTTTTTTGAAAAATAAACTTGTGGCGTGGGCTCAAAAATTCATGCTTCGACCTCCATAAAAAATGAGATCAAAGTTTTGTTGAAAGTTTTGTTTATGTTTCGGGTAAAAAATTTTTAAAAGGTAGATGAAAATATAGATAAGAAACCACCCAATGATTTCACACTTATTTTCTGAGGACTTTAAAATCTGAGGTTTGAAGTTATCTATAAGCGCAAGCTCCTATGTTTAGTTACTTTTGATAACATGAGAACACTTATGATTAAAGCTAGTTATTAGGATATTAATTGCTCTGCATATATTATCAATAATTTAATTTTAGATTAAGAAATTTATCACTGTGAATTTAAAGTGGATGATGGAGGGAAGGATGACAAACTCTGCCTAGTTTCATGATACAGAGTGTAATGTGAACTAGTCTACTTAGTCGAAGGAACTAATCGACCCACATTGACTGAAGGATTCTTGTTAGTAGTCTTGTGTTCCTTTGTTGAAAGAAGTTTTATAGATCTAGGGTGGTTGTTTTTTTAAGAGAATAAATCTAAAATCAATTTTAGCTAACAAAGTGCTTTGTGCGTTATCAAGTATACTCTATAATTTATGACTGAAAGTGTCATAAATTTATTGGAACACGAGGGTTACAATCATAATCATAGTATAATTGAGTCATCGAGTTAAGCCACTCGATCAGAGGACTCTGATTGTAATCGTTATATTTGTGGAGTCATTGGGGCCAAAACATGTGTACGGAGGACTCGAGTCACATCCTTATTAATATAAATTACTTTGAGAGTGAATGTAATAGTCTACTTAATATGGTATTAACTATTTGTGAGTTTTAGTCTTGTCAACTCTGATTTTTGTAAGAAAGAAGATTGATGGACTCAATGGAAGCTTAGTTTTGTCAATTCTAGTCTTTTTGAAGAGGAATATTAGACTGAACAACGTGGGACTTGAGGTTTTTGAAAAGGCAGTGCACTCAAATCATGCATCAACTAAGGATTTTAAATTTGAATTTTGAAAATGAGTTTTTTGTAAATCTTAAAGATATAAGCTCAATTCTCAATGCAAATTATATTTTTGTTTAGACTTATGCTCAACCCGCACAGCATTTATAGCTGTTTGAGCACTTTCTAGGCTGGCCAAAGCAGATGCGGTTATTTTGTATCAGCAGTGCTCACATCTCAACACGGTAGTGCTTTTGCACAAATTCCTGTTCATTTGCAAAACTCCGGATAACTTTTTACTTTTTATTTTCATTAAAGTTTTTTCTTTCATTTAGTACGCTGGAGAACTTTTCTGATTCCTTTGATGGACTTCATTTCAGGGAGGGGATGGACTCTTCAATGAAGTTCTTAACGGGCTTCTGCATTCCAGGCATAAAGCACCTTATCCACCAGCCCCTACGAAGCTTAGTACTACTGATACTGAAGAACAGCTTCAGCAGCATGTTTACGAGGGTAACAACAATGTCAGAAACTCACTTAACAATCACCATGACATTTTCATGGAGACTGCAGTAAAGGGTGAAGATCGTGAACCTCTTCTCTCAGCTTCTGAATCTCATGGATTGGGTATCTCAAAGCTTAGCGTGTACCAAGATATTGATATCTTTTTCTATGCAAACATCACTATATACAGTACCAAAAAGCTGTAATTGTGACCCTAATGTATTTTATTTGTCTGATTTTTACAGCAACCAGTGATCAGGAATCATTTTGCACAGGTTTGTTTATTTCTGGCTTTTTTTCATATTGATATTTGAATTTTTCTTAATTCACGGCCATTAGAGTGATTGGGTAGGAATCTTAATTTTAGATTAATAGAAATTCTTTAGTATATTGCTTTGTCTAACAGCACAGATCAGAGCATTTCAGTTAGCTTCCCCAACGTTTGGCTTAGGCTTGGAATCATTCCTGCTGGTTCAACTGATGCCATTGTTATCAGGTTTGTTCTGTATTATTGAGTGCCTTTTGGGCTGGTAGGTTTCCATAATTCTTTGAACTTCGCAACATAATAAGGCCCAAAGTTTAAAAAGGTGAAATCGGAAATCAAAGCATTTTGCTCTTTTGAGACGAGGCATAAGCTTTGAGGCAGATTGAGGCATAAGCCTCAAGAAAATAAATAATACTCATAAAATTTAAAAAGTTCATAAATATATTCTAAACCATTGATATGTAAATTTAATTTACCATCATAAAGACAAAAACCACAAATTTTAATCTTAAATATTGATATAAACTAGAAGTTTGAAATATAATTCAATATAAACATCACTTAAAATTTAAATATTCTATGAGTTTCAAGATCCATAATGGACTTATAATTGCTTTCATCATCTTCAAAAGAATCCCCATATTCCTTATCATCTAATTATATCTCATTTACAACTTTAAAATATTCTTTATTAACTACAATTTTATTCTTCTTTTTAATTAATCTGAAATCCAATATAATTTAAAACAAAAGGATAAATTAATAACATAATCACGTAGTCATACTTAAATTATCTTTTATCATTTTTCAGGCATTACATCATATATATTAAATATAATATAATTTAATATATATAAATAACATGATGTAATATATTTTTTGAATGACTTTATTGAAGTGTTGCCTCAAATGCCTCGAGGCGTACACCTCATATACCTCGAGGCGTACACCTCAAATGATAAAGGCGCGCAAACCTTATTGATGACAGCAAGGCTTAAGCCTCGAGGCTTTTTTTTTTGGTGCACCTCAGTTCGAGGCAAACCTCCAGGCTTAGGCTTTAAATGCCCTTTTAAACAATGATAATGCAAAGTCTCAGGAAAACAAAAAAAAAATCTATTTTCCTACTGCATGTCAAATTTGAACTTTCTTGTGTTGTATTTTCAATTGTTTGGGTCAAAATCAGTTTTTCTGTGAAAGTCTTAAACATTGATCGCAACTAAGGGTCCGTTTGGGGCAGCTTGTGCTTTTCAGGATAAGTTGCTTATCCTGAAACGCGGCCCGCGGGTCGATTGTAGGGGTCGACCCGTGGCCTGCGTTTAGTGTAAAACCCAAACGCAGTTTCAGATAAGCTGGTGAAACCCATGAACCAAACAGTACGGCGGCGTTTTGAAAACGCTGTCCGCATTTATAAGCTGCCCCAAACGGACCCTAAAGTAACAACATCAAAATGGCCATTGCAGTTAGATGATACCATTGAGAAAAATAAATAAATAAAGTTTGTTGAATTTTTTTTAATGATGATTCAAGAATTTATTATTTTTGAAATTATTGGTTGCACTTTTAGGCTTTGTTCAATAAGCTTGGTTCTAATTTGTTTTGCTGCATACCATAAACGGTCTTTGCTTGTCAATAGAATTTTGCTTATTGGGTTTGTTTTGAGCCTGATGTTGTTTCCCTCACATAATCACCAAAGTAATAGCTCAGCAGGCCAAATCCACGATTTAATTCTTGTAAAGACTCCCTGATGCTCAAGTCAATGATTAAGCTTTAAGGTGAATAATAACTACAATAATTCATCGTAAAACCTTTCAGGATGGAGAACGAGGGCTTATAATAGAGCCTTGGACCCCTTGATGGGGAGCTAGGCATTTATAGTCTTTTACCTTTCAGTGGAAGAGGGTATCTATCAATGTGAGGCTTAAGGATAGTTTAGTATTTTTGTGAGACGATTGATGGCTTGAGCGTACAGTTTATCTTTAAGCTTCATGTTGGATGGAAATGCTTCTGATTGAAGGTTATTTCAGTACTTTGATTGATCTCGAGGGCTGAGAAGCAAAACAACTTGTCTCCAAGATGCATGCTAGAACATTTGGCTCTTGTTGGTAACAGATAGATTGAGAAGAAATTTAATTTTGAGATTCATGCTGGATCATGTAATATTAGTTGACACGCCAAGATTTATGCTCGCTTTTATAAATTTGATGGATGGGTCCTTACCCATCTTTGAGTGATTTGATAGCCATTTAGAAGACTTTAAATTGTTCCTACCTTCACTGTGCGAAGATTGTAGAAGCATGAATTATAGCATCATTTTTTTGGACAACCAAGATTAGTTGATTCTTATATTTTTATAAATACGTTAGAGTTGTTTCCTTATATTTTAGGTTTCTTGTAGAAAATAAAAAAAATATTGTTGAGGTGGGTCAGCTCAATAAGAACTGAGTGCTAATATATTGGTTTAGCTTCGATATAACTTAATTCTTAACCCACAACTAATTTCTGAGCATCAACGTGGACATCCTCTTAGACTAACAGATATCAGTATTGCCACTTACTTTTTTTGCCTTGTGGAGGTTGTGTCAATTTTGAGGTACGACGATTCTTCATTTCGGCATAATTTATGCTAAGTGAGCGAGACATTAGGTTTGGTGCATTGGGCATATCATGTGATTCATGCCTCATGGATTGCATTGTAAGCAAGACTCACAAATATGACGTTCTTGACCCAATTCTTGCATGATTCGGGATTATTTAAGGCCTTTTTAATTGAGAGAGCATCATATCAGTTGGTGTCGATGGTAGGTTTATGCATGTCAAAGTGTTGCACAGGCACTCACCAAGGATGAGATTTGGGTGGTGCTAGCCCACTGCCATCACTGACGGTTTCTTTTAGGCTTGTAGCAAAATGTAGGCGCAATTGGTTGTTTAAATAGGGGGCTGATCTTTTGATTGAAATGCATTAATCTTCCTCCATTTCTCCAAGATCTATTGTCTTATTCCTCCTTTTTCCTCACATATAAAGAGCTTATGCTATGCTGCACGGATACGAATACGGACACGCACAGACACAAAACACATCTATTATTGAAAATATATGACACAAATACACATTAGCACACCATCATGATAAAAATTATTAAAATATACAGAAAAATTAAATAAACAAAACATTAAGAATAATACAAAAAAGAAGAGAAATTTAATAACACTATCTTTTAAAAACTAAAAGCTCGTTTGACTTCACTTTTATTTCCTATTTTAGTTGATATAATTTTTATAAAATTTATTTTTTATCTTAAAAAACAAATTAAATTGTATATAGAAATAATCAAAATATATAAATTAAGCATATATTATTTTGTATCATAATAAAATTTAAGTTCTCTCAATCAATTATTCATTCAAAGAAATAAAATGATTAGTAGCTTTTTTGTCATCGAATTCTTATGTTGATATCTAACACCTAAATTTTGATTTTTCTTTTATACCATCCTAATCTTTCATTATTTTTAATTTTAAAAGCGAAATGCATATTTTCATAAATATGTAAGGTGACATATATGTAGAAATTGAAATTTGGTGTTAGATATCTAAATGCATAAAATTAATTGATATGTGTATGAATCTTTCTTAATTTTTACCATTGTTTTAAAAACCGTGGGCGTTTGGCTGGGCGTTTTAGCTGTAATGGGGCGAGGTGTAAATCCCCAAGGTGTCGGGCATAAGCCCTGCAGTATTAAAAAAAAACAAATATAAATACTAATGAAAAAAAATATCTATTTGTGCATAATAAAAAAATTAAACACAAACAAAACAACTTTTCTAGGATTAGAATCTTCAAGATACTAGCAAAAATCTACAAAAAAAGAAAATAGAAACATATAAAAATAAGTAAACATGTTTGAGCCAAAAAATAAATTTATGATCATTTGATCTCAATCCTTGAAGGTTATTCATTCTTCAAACTTATCATCAAAATCATCTTCTTCTTCACCAATAATTGTATCCAAATCGCAACTAGGTCATTCATATTCTCTGCATTCATTATCCACTTCATTGAAGTCTTCATCATGCTCAATCTCAGGTGCATTCATAATTTATTTCTCCTAATCATTGTTGTCTAAATTACAAAAAAAAAAAAGAGACATTCGTAAACATTTAGGATATTTTTTCTATAAGAAATTAAAAATGCATATTTATGTAAAAAACAATTAAATGTAATATGAAACTTGTTCTTTCATTCATCTTTCTTTTCATGTTAGAATATGCTATAAAAATGTTATTTCTTTCTTATGTATTATTTTATGATTCTTCATTTTCATTTGTCATGGACACATTTCTGATTACATCAACATCAAAGACCTGTTCTTCATTCATCCAAGAAGGTTCCTGTAGAAGCACTGGATCTTCTTTCTTAACAGTTCACTCATCATTAGAGTTTATATCATATATCAGTATTGGATCAAAGTCTTGTTTTCTTCTTATACTTTTCTCCCTCAGTCTAGTATTGTATCTTACATATACCAAAACATTCAACCTCTTATGCTCCATCCTGTTCCTCTTCTTAATATGAATCTAAGATAAAAACATATTATTTTTAAGAGGTGATTATGAAAGAAAATAGAAATAATTTTAACTTTTAAGAAATAAAAAAGTTATTACCGATTTAAAAGTGCTCTAATTTCTTTCACAACCTGATGAGCTGCATGTGAGGCTAAGAACTTGAATCGCAAAATTCATTAACTTAGGTGCTTTTCCACCAAATTTTATCCACCGATCAGTAGATCTCATTTTTCTTGTATCAATAACAACTCAACTCCCAAAGTCTCCTCATAAGTTATCATACAAGTCCAGTTAAATATCAACTATATGTCGGTCTTCATAGTTCAACATTCTTTCCATATAAGCAATTAATGCATCTTTTACCTCATCATCATTAGAAAAATTATTTTCAAAGCGAAATTGAGGGTTTAAATTATAATCAACTGCATGTAGTGGTTTATGAAGGTGGGCTTCCCATCTTACATCAATTTTTTAAAATATTAAGTATATGAAATTTAAAATACCCTCATGTGTTCCATTGAACTAAGTAAATGTTTAAATTTAAAGGGTCTGAGAATGCTGCGTGGTTGAATAAAATTTTCATTCTGAATTATCTCATTTTGAAAATCACTCATTTGGGTCGTATTGTCTTTAGGGCATGATTGTATGTCCCACTCAATTAGTTTGATCCTCCTTTTAAGGACTAGAGTTGACGAGTCCAATAAGTTTCAGTAATGACTAAGTCACAAACATAAACATTTAAAAGTCCAAGTCACTTAGTACGATCATTTTCTTTTAAACGACTGAGGTCGACATGACTTATATTCTAAAGATCTTATACTAAAAAATTTCAAATGAATCTTAAACGTGAAAGTTTGAAATGTTAAATCATCGATGATGGCCATATTGACTGAAAATCTTAATCGGAGGGGTAAAATTTTTAAAATAAAAAATCAGATAAATATTTCAAAGTAACAAATTAATCATTCATGTAAAATTAATCACTTAAAAAAGTTTAAAAGTATTTCTCCTCCAACCTCCACAATTGTTTGTGAGGATGACAAACATTTGATTGACTTCAGCTCACAAAAGAGTTAATGTCTCATCAAATATACCATTACATTCACACTCAAAGTAATTTAACATCAGTAAAGACGTAACCTGATTCATTTGTTCGCGTGATTTGGCCTAAAAACTTCATAAAAAATAGTGGTTACTACCAGAGTCCTCTGACTGGGTGGTTGCCGCCAAATGACATAATTATATTATTGTCATGACCACAGTCTATATGTTCTCCATTGATTATTTACTCTTTGAGTTTTGAACTATAAGGGTATGTTCGATTGACTCAAAACCTTTTGTCTGCCAAGGCCGATTTAAATTTATCTCCTTATAGAAGTATTCACTCCAAATCTACAAGGGTCTCTTGAACAATGCAACTCATAGTTGCTGATAAGGATCTTTCAGTCATGACTACCTCCTCTGACTAAATAGATCGAGGACCACATCGACTTGGGATGACAAAACCATGAATCTTGATAGGATTCATCATCATGTCCTCTACCATTCGCTTTAAGCTCAAGGTGATTAATTTTACTATCTAAAACTCTAATTCTGCTGCTAGTATGCTAAAAATTTAATGTTTAATGACAACCATTATCGAAAGTACTCTCACATTATCGGGTGGGGTAATTAAACATAGGGGCTTGCACCTATGGGAAGCTTCAAACTCCAGGTCAAAAAGTCCTCATAAAATGAGGGTGAAATTTCTGGGCGAGTGTCTTATCTACAATCAAATCTACATTCTAAAAGTTTGACCCGCAATGCTCTCAACAATACAACAACTTTGCTCAAGAGGTGAGAAGTTTTGCAACCGAAGAAGTTATGACCTAGTGGTTTTAACTTCAAATTCTTTGGCATTTAGATACAACAAAATGACGGTGACTTTGGGAAAATTTTCTTGCTTTGTTATTGGAAAGCAATATTGAAGCCAACCCTTCTCTTGACATGGAAAAAATCATTGCTTGTCATCTAGAGGCAAAGAAGGATTGATCATTGGTTATGTAATCATACGACTTTTCAACTCTAGGATCGTGCAGGACAATTCTTCTCTGGTTCTTAAGGCACAGGTCCTTGATCATTTTTCATGAAAAATGCTTTTGTAAATGAAGGTGATTAATTAGGCTGAGTGGATACCTTGGGCCCTTTGCCCAATTTTCAAAGTGATGTTCATTTGTGGCCCATTAGGGCTCTTCCATTCACATTGTTTGATGAGAATGGCAGAGCATGGTAAGTACCATATTTTTTTTAATTATGTCTAGGTCCTTCTATTCTTGTTGACGGCCATATTTGTCTTTGATGATCAAATTTTGTTTTAGGGCGGATGGACTGGAGCTTATCAAAGACCAATATGAACTTTCTCAGTTTATAGAGTTTTGAAGATTGCTTACTTTTGCATTGCCTTGATTGATGTGTTGGGAGAAGAGCCTTGCTAAAGATTGCATAATCTAGCAATACAAACGTGTATGGGTTTCTTGTAGAATAAGTCTTCCTTGGATTCTTTTGGATTGCAATGCAAATACATACAAGGAGGATCAAGTTGACACTTTATAATATTAAAGACTGTTGAACTTTTTTTTTTCTTTACTCTTTGGAAAATGGAAAACAAGTAGGCAAACCATATTTTGTATGTGGTTGTTTTAAGTTTTAAATACATACGAACATGGCTTTGTAGAAAAGTGGAAACGCCCAAGATATTTTCATTTCCCTTCAAAATGTAATTTTATCTGCTCATCCAATTATTGCCATTAAATAATTTTTTATTTAATTGTAGATTTTAATGTCGGGATAGTGATTTATTTCCTTATCATTAGTAGTATTTTAAAGTATAAAATAATTTGCATATATCGAAATAAAAAGAATGTTTGTATAAAGTATGTTATAACAAAAGTTTTATGTAATCTATTGTCATTAATCCTAAATGGTAATTATATTATTAATTACTAATGATTTTTGAAAATAACAATGTAAGTAAGGCCATGATTTTGCATCTTTGGAAATTTTTCTCCTTTGCCTATATGGTCAAAGTTTAATGGTTTTATGTTTTCCTTCACTAGTTATTTTCTGAGTTTAAATTCACCAGAAGTTGCCTATCATTTTCGTTGTTATCTCAGAGCTAATAAAAAAATGGGTCTGTTGTTGTCATTTATGTGTTATGAGCTATATTTTGTACTTGTATTTGAAGAGTCCTTCCAGTCTAAGAAATCTTTTAGGTTATTTTTCCCCAGTACATGAATGAACTCTGCATTTTCCTGCTTCCTATATAATTTGAGAACCTTCTTTTTTGGCAATTTTTAATGCCTTACTCCTCTTGCGAGAGATTTAAAGATCAGCTTGAGGCACATGAATCCTCTTCCCTACCTCATCCATCATCTATTGTTTCCATCCACAAAAGCACATCCAAAGCCATCCTATGAAAGAGCATCCCAACCCCNTGGCCCATTAGGGCTCTTCCATTCACATTGTTTGATGAGAATGGCAGAGCATGGTAAGTACCATATTTTTTTTAATTATGTCTAGGTCCTTCTATTCTTGTTGACGGCCATATTTGTCTTTGATGATCAAATTTTGTTTTAGGGCGGATGGACTGGAGCTTATCAAAGACCAATATGAACTTTCTCAGTTTATAGAGTTTTGAAGATTGCTTACTTTTGCATTGCCTTGATTGATGTGTTGGGAGAAGAGCCTTGCTAAAGATTGCATAATCTAGCAATACAAATGTGTATGGATTTCTTGTAGAATAAGTCTTCCTTGGATTCTTTTGGATTGCAATGCAAATACATACAAGGAGGATCAAGTTGACACTTTATAATATTAAAGACTGTTGAACTTTTTTTTTTCTTTACTCTTTGGAAAATGGAAAACAAGTAGGCAAACCATATTTTGTATGTGGTTGTTTTAAGTTTTAAATACATACGAACATGGCTTTGTAGAAAAGTGGAAACGCCCAAGATATTTTCATTTCCCTTCAAAATGTAATTTTATCTGCTCATCCAATTATTGCCATTAAATAATTTTNCTACATGAATCCTTTTTCTCCATTGCGTCCTATTTAGTGTCATATTTTCATTTAAGTCTAATAAATTAAGATAATTTTTTATACAATATGCCCAAGTCTTCCTAGTTCTACCTCTGCCTTTCTTAACATATGTCAAATCTAAAACATCTACTCTTCTAATCGGATCATCAGATGGTCGACGTTTAATGTGACCAAGCCATCTAAGACGACTCTCTAATTTTAATTTTGTCCGTCACTGGAGCTACACCAACCCTATCACGGATATATTCATTTCACATTGTCTATAAAGTGTAAAGCCACTCATTCACCTAATCATTTTCTTCTCGGCAACACTTAACTTAGTATTATACTTCTCTTTTCATGACCAACATTCAACGCCATAGTGCATTGCATGCCTCACCACTATGTTATAAAATTTTCCGTTCAGTATAAACAATATTTGTCTATCACACAATAGGCCCAAAGCATTCCTCCACTTCAACCAACCAACTTAAATTCTACTAATAACATCCCTATCAATATCACCATCACTTTGAACAATAGACCCGAGATATCTAAATCGTTCTCACCTTTTAATAATTTAATCACCCATAGTTACATTTCTATCACTAGAGCTACTACTGCTAAAGTTACATTCCAAGTATTCAGTTTTAGTTCTACTCAAATGAAGACCTTTAGACTCCAGGGTAGACCTCCATAATTCAAGTTTTTCTTGAGATTTTTCTCTCGTCTTATCCATGAGAAGGATATCATCAACAAAAAGCATATACCAAGGTACATCCTCCTGTAAGTGTCCAGTAAGACCATTCATAGCTAAAGCAAAAAGATTTGGGCTTAAAGCCCATACCTGATGTAAACCAACAGAAATAGGAAAATATTTGGTCAATCCTCCTTTTGTTCGGACACAAGTAACAACTCTTGTATACATATCTTTAATGACTTGAATATAAGTCATATCAACGCCGTTCTTCTAAAGAACTCTTCAAAGGATATCTCTTGGAACCTTATCATAAGTTTTTTCAAATTAATAAAAATCATATGTAAATCCTCCTTATTATCTCTGAACTTCTCCATTAAACCTCTCAATAAATTGATAACTTCCATATTAGACCTGCCCGACATAAATCCAATTGATTATGAGAAATCTTTGTAATACGTTTTAATCTATGTTCAAGTAACCTCATGACACATCAACTTAATTCCTCTATAATTTGCACACTCTTGTGCATCCCCTTTATTCTCAGAAATGGGGACCAAAATTCTCTTTCTACATTCCTCAGACATCTTTTTAGTTTTTAAAATCATATTAAAGAGTTTAGTAAGCCAAGAAACTTCCAAACCCCTTAAATATTTCCACACTTAAATTGGGATATCATCAGGTCTTACAGACTATCCATTCTTGTTTTTTCTAAAGCCCCCTCAACTTCTTTTTTACTAATGCGATGGTAAAAATAAAACATTTTATTAATATTAACGATTTTAAGATCACTAAGGTAGATCGTATCTCCTGAAACTTCATTAAAAAATTTATCAGAATAACACACCCACCTATTTTGAATATCAATTTCTAAGAAAAACACTTTTTGGTTTTTATCTTTAGTACACTTTATTTGAGTTAAATCTTTACTTTTCTCTTCTCTTTGCTTGGCTAGTTTATACATATATTTTTCACCCTTCTTAGTATATAATCTCTTATAAAGATCACTGAAAGCAGAATTTTAAGCGTCATAGATTGTTCTTTTAGCCTCCCTACGGACCGTTTGATATTTTTCCCGTTCTCTAAGCTTTTACATTTAAACCAATTTTTATAATATAACTTTTATTATATTTTTTCTTTTTTTCCACATTATTATTGCACTACCAAATATTTTTATTTATAAAAAACTTTTCTTTTGATTCTCCAAGTACAACTTTTACCACTTGTTTAATAATGTTTGTTCTTTTTTCCCACATAGAATTTGCTCCTTCGTGAATATTTCAAATTTTGAAATCTTGATATTTATTCATAAAAATAAATTTATTTGTCTTTTAGGCACCTCTATCTAATTCTATGATAATGATTTCTATTATTCTTTGTTTTACAACTCTTTATCTTAAAATCTATAACTAATAATCGACATTGAGTACTAAATCTTCACTTGGAATGATCTTAAAATCTTTACATTATCGACGATCTCTTCTTCTCATAAAAAAATAATCAATTTGTGTTTTATTGGATCCATTCTTATAAGTAATAATATGCTTATCTCTTTTCTTGAATAAAATATTAGCAATAACAAAGTCATAGGTTAAAGCAAAATCTAATATAGCTCTACCTTCTTCATTAACCACTCAAAAACCATAACCATCATGAATATTTTTAAAATATTCTACTACTCCACTGACATGTCCATTTAAATCTTCTCCAATAAAAACTCTTTCTTCAAGAGGTATCATTTGAATTAGGTATTCTAAGTCATTTCATAATTTATCTTTAAACCTATATCTAAACCTACTTGAGGAGCATAAACACTTATAAAATTAAAAATCTTAGTTTCAACAATAATTTTAAGGGCTATAATTCTATCTCCAACTCTATTAATTTTTACTACATTATTTTTAAAACTCTTTATCTATAATTACACCTACACCTTTTCTAGTGCGACTCTTACCTGAATACCAAAGTTTTAAACCTAAGTTATCAATCTCCTTAGCCTTTTCTCCAACTCATTTAGTTTCTTGAACACATAAAATATTTATCTTTCTAGAATCATAATATCAGTTAATTCCATTAATTCACATGTGAGAGTATCTATATTCCAAGATTCTATTCTAATATTAGTTTTATGAGCTAATTTCTTTACCCGCATCCGTCCGTAATGTGAGAACACTTGCTTATTTGATATTACTCCTGGGCGCTCTTGTAGCGACCCTTGCACACTTTTCACTATATTCAGACCATACACCGCACCGCTTCCAGGGGACGTCCTAACACTTACACAATGATTAAAAAGATTCATGTCATGATTTTCTCGACAAGTTTTACGCTGACTGTCGACTACCTAACACAACTCTCTACTTTCTATATCCGGGTTTGGGACCGACAATGACAATATTAGTAAAAAAAATATTTGAGCCGGGTGGGATTGGTAAGTGAGGTGTGCGTGTCGAGGGTAGCTTTTAGCTATTTAATAGCTGCGGTAAATTGAGCAACCAAAAGGAAAAGCTATTCCATTATTGCACAAGCATCAACAAAATATTTTATTTTCTAAGGGATATCCCCATTGGCATTTCATATAAAGAGGGCCATGATTTTGATAAGTTTTTGGGTTTTATTCCTCCTTATATAATGCTAGTCAGTCATACTTGTTTTGCACGGAATCAGTATCATATGTTTTCACCAGTTGATTATGTAATTCAATAAAACTTTTTAAAATACATTAAGTACTAAGAAAGTTTTTTGTTTAAAGCAGCACAACTGGAATACGGGACCCTGTTACATCTGCATTGCACATTATCTTTGGAAAAAATATCTCTTTGGATGTAGCTCAGGTGGTTAGATGGAAAACCACTCCATCTTCGACAGATACGCCTTCAGTACGTTATGCTGCTTCTTTTGCTGGGTAAGCACCATATCAGTTGCACAGTTTAGTGTTGAGTTGAAGACTATACTATTTGGANCTTCACGAACAATTTCAAACACGAGCTTATTTCAAACAAACTAAATTTCAAACGAACCAAACACGAATACAAACTCTGTTCGTTCCTGTTCGATTCGTTTACACCCCTAAATGTAAATATCAAAATTTAGGTGCCAAATGTGTAAATACATAAAAAATGTGTGGAATGTATGTAAATATTCCTTTTTTTATTAAATATAGGGAGGCAGTCATACATAAATCCCATTCAATTCTTATATATTTACATGTTTAAAATCTGAACTTTAATTTTTACATGCATATCACTTTACCTATATAGAAGAACCCGTACATTACTTCTTAAAAGTTAAAATGATTATATTTTTGATGTGATATAAAAGATTTAGACTGTTTAAATATAAAAAAATAAAAATTTTGGTGTCAAATATTAAAATATACAGGAATATGGTATGTGTGTACATGCCCCATAAACTTAAAGAGTTACTCGATATGAATAAAATGAATAAGCTAATGAAGAAGCTTATTTGAAATTCAATAATATGTGTACATTAGAGAAAAGGTTATCTATAAGTTTATTTAAAGTTTCATGTAGAGTTTTATTTAATATATTAGTAAGTTAGCTCGACTCGATTATTAGGACGTGTTTGTTCACGAACACAATTCTATTTTTGTAGTTTCGTTGAGCAAGGTAGGTCCTTCTTGTGACATTCTTCTACATAGACTGGGTACTATAGAAGTGGCTTAGTGTCGTTGAAGTCGGATACCTCAGCTTTGGCGATAGAGGCGTACATGAGCCGAGTTTGAGTGAGCCTGGCATTCATGGAGTTCAATGCTACTTTCTTTTTTAATGTTTGAAGCAGACTTGTATTTGAAATAGCTAATGAATGGTATATTTCACATTCGACTTGATTCAATTTTTTTTGTTCCTTTTAATTAGTTTGATTCGAAATTAGCTTATAAGATTTTAAAAATAATATAATTTATTATTTTTAAATACAACATAAAAAAATTAATGTTAAAATTTTATTATAATAATAATTATTCATTTATTTAATTAAATTAAGCGAAAAAAAGCCGAACATGACCGAATAAGTGTTTAGATCGTTTATAAATTGAGCTAACAAAATTGTTCGTGATAGGCTCGCTTGTTAAACATATAAATCTAGTACAAGTTGCATAGCGAGTTGAATAATAGCTTGTTTCTAAATAACAAGCTCTTTTGACAACTCTATTTTGGGACTAGTTTTTAGTTTTTGACAGCAAAAACTAGAAAATGGCTTTGGAGGATTGTAACTAAATGGAGATTTTGGATTCATTTCTCAGCTTGTCTTGACTTGATGGAGCTCTGCTTATAAAAATTAATATAAGGATATTATTTTTTTTGTTGCAAATGATATTGGTTTTGTTGTTTTGGTTAATGCTTTTATTGTTGTTCTTGTTGGTTCTTTTGTTTTTGTTANTTTTAGTCTGTCACTCATATATATATATATATATATTTGGCAGATGCCCAAATTGATTTCACATACTCAATCCGGCCCCATGATGAGAGTCCGCGCCATGTGCTTATAATTCGACCCCCCACGCACCACGGTAGGGATCGAACCTTTGCTAGAGGGGACTTACAATGACCCTGCCTACCAACTGGATAAGGAATGCGACACACACACACACACATATAAGAAAAGTATGTATTATTTAAAATTTTATTTTAAAATACCTACTAATTATGCATGTTATAAAAAATATACTTACATGTTACACAAGAAAATATATTGATTTTGATTAGGTGAGCAGTCTTGCACTATAATATATGTTCGTTATTAGCCCATAAATGCCCATGAATTTTTTTTTTGGCTTAGTTGAGCAATCATTTATCATTAATATTTTTCAAATTATTAGAAGGTCAATTTTTATAGATTTCTTTTACCATTCACCAATCATTCATATTCATTTGTTTTTTTAATAATAATACAATACTCTTATTGCAGTCAATAAATAATATTTTACAAGTTGATGTTAGTTTTTTTGCGGTCGGTTGAGATGTATAAATAAAATTTTAGGTGAAGTAATAAAGATGTTTGTTTGGGGTTTCAAGTGATGGTTGGATCTAAGTAGTATTTAGGTGAAGTATTAAATTTTGGGTATTAGTTGTAAATTTAAATAATGTAGGGTCTTAAATAGGGGTGTAAACGAGCCGAACACGAGGGAGGCCAAGCTCTGCTCGTGTTTGGCTGGTTTATATTTCGAGCTCAAAAAGTGTGTTTGTGTTGAACTTGTTTGCTTAGCGAGCTGAACACGAGCCGTTCACGAACAAAGAGTCGTTTTGACAACCCTGATCACGTAATCGTAAGATGTTAAGGATTGTGACAAGATTTAAAAATTATTGTTTATATTAAAATATTATTTGGATCTAATTTAATAATTTTTTTTTCTATTTTCTTAATTAATACTTTTAATTGATTATAATTTTTTATAGCCTTTCTGTTAATTAAATCTTTAAAAAATACTACTCATCAATATATAGATATTGATGAGTAGTATTTCGAGCGAAAACGACGTGTTCGGCTTGTTAACTTAGCGAACGAGCTAAACATGAGTTTTTTAACAAACCGAACACNGGGTGTAAACGAGCCGAACACGAGTGAGGCCAAGCTCAGCTCGTGTTCGGCTGGTTTATATTTCGAGCTCAAAAAGTGTGTTCGTGTTGGACTCGTTTGCTTAGCGAGTTGAACATGAGCCATTTACGAACAAAGAGTTGTTTTGACAATCCTAATCACGTAATCATAATATGTTAATGATTGGGGCAAGATTTAAAAATTATTGTTTATATTAAAACATTATTTGGATCTAATTTAATAATTTTTTTCTCTATTTTCTTAATTAATACTTTTAATTGATTATAATTTTTTATAGCCTTTTTGTTAATTAAATCTTTAAAAAATACTACTCATCAATATATAGATCTTGATGAGTAGTATTTCGAGCGAAAACGACGTGTTCGGCTTGTTAACTTAGCGAACGAGCTAAACATGAGTTTTTTAACAAACCGAACACGAGCAGCTCGCGAACAACGAACCGTTTTGACAGCCCTAGTCTTAAATGACCCAAATGAATTTTAAATTTTACATAGAGAGTCAATTAAATCATATTTAAAATTTTGTTTGGGCCATTTATACCCTAATTGAAGTTTTTTTTTGGTGTCATTATTCTATGTATAAGTTTTCTATAAATATAATTTGGATGCTCTTGAAATTAATTCCTAATGTTTTTTGGCCAAATATATGATGTTTAGATATTTGAAAATTATGTCAAAATTTATTCTTGACGAGAACCATCATTAATTATTATAAAAAATACTACACAGCTTAGCAAAATAGCATTGAACTAAATACAACGCATACAAGAATAACTTCGCTAAAAATACCTTATCATTTTAAAGAAGCTTCAGGTTGCCTGAATTTTTCTGTGCGAACTCTTGACGTAGCTCTACGTGCTGCGGAGGTTATTCCTGAGTTATGTTCATGTTATTTCTGGGTTATTTTCAATAGTATCGAAATAACCCAAAAATAAAGATTGCGAGTTATTTTTGGGTTATTTCAGGATTATTGAAAATAACATAGAAATAACCTAAAAATAACTCAAGAATAACTTCCGCCGCGCGTGGAGCTACGTCAGGAGTCTAGACAGAAAATTCGCTCCCGATTTTGAATTAGAATATCTCACAACAAGTATGTATATAAGTAGGAAGATGGATTACATACATATATGCTATTGGAATTTAAATCATTTATAAATTCAATTGTCAAATAACTCACCCAAAATTTGTGTATTTACAAAATAAAAAAGCAAAATTTCATTTTAATAAAAAAACCAAAATAATAAAAATAAAAAATTAAA
>JXCR01146599.1:590221-631070 GCA_002079205.1 Phalaenopsis hybrid cultivar | reverse complement strand
GAGCAGCTCGCGAACAACGAACCGTTTTGACAGCCCTAGTCTTAAATGACCCAAATGAATTTTAAATTTTACATAGAGAGTCAATTAAATCATATTTAAAATTTTGTTTGGGCCATTTATACCCTAATTGAAGTTTTTTTTTGGTGTCATTATTCTATGTATAAGTTTTCTATAAATATAATTTGGATGCTCTTGAAATTAATTCCTAATGTTTTTTGGCCAAATATATGATGTTTAGATATTTGAAAATTATGTCAAAATTTATTCTTGACGAGAACCATCATTAATTATTATAAAAAATACTACACAGCTTAGCAAAATAGCATTGAACTAAATACAACGCATACAAGAATAACTTCGCTAAAAATACCTTATCATTTTAAAGAAGCTTCAGGTTGCCTGAATTTTTCTGTGCGAACTCTTGACGTAGCTCTACGTGCTGCGGAGGTTATTCCTGAGTTATGTTCATGTTATTTCTGGGTTATTTTCAATAGTATCGAAATAACCCAAAAATAAAGATTGCGAGTTATTTTTGGGTTATTTCAGGATTATTGAAAATAACATAGAAATAACCTAAAAATAACTCAAGAATAACTTCCGCCGCGCGTGGAGCTACGTCAGGAGTCTAGACAGAAAATTCGCTCCCGATTTTGAATTAGAATATCTCACAACAAGTATGTATATAAGTAGGAAGATGGATTACATACATATATGCTATTGGAATTTAAATCATTTATAAATTCAATTGTCAAATAACTCACCCAAAATTTGTGTATTTACAAAATAAAAAAGCAAAATTTCATTTTAATAAAAAAACCAAAATAATAAAAATAAAAAATTAAATAATAATAATAATAAACTATTTGACAGTTTGACGGTAGCTAAATATATATTGGAATATTTTACTATGTGTTTTGATATTTAGGCTAGTATTTAAAAAATTGTGTACCAGTGTGTTAATTTTATAAATAAATAAGATTTTAATGTTATTGTATGCACTATAACTAACAACGTGAATCTCAAAGAGAACAAACATCCAAGAATGCAAAACTTCCCTCCAAAGCAACCGATTGACCGAAAATTCAAAGCCATGCATGAGAAACTGCGTCTCTAAACCCTGGATAGGTCAAAAGTCTGAAGATAGTTCCTCACTCGGTAGCGACAAGATTCATTGAGAGTGAAGCGCAAATTATCTCGGTGGCGAGTCTCGTCAGATGCCCTGCATAGATAGCAAAAAGACCCGCCACAAATCTTGCGAGAGGGGAGATCTGATCGAGTCAATGAATTGACCAGGCAGGTGAGATACGGGTCATGTAAGACTTGAGCCAAATAACACGTGAGTCATGGCTCATGCGACAAAATAAATTGACTCATCTGTTGATTGATCGACCGAAGCAACAGATCTCATAGAGCATATCGACTAAATCTCTCGACAAAATAGACGACTCCTTGATGTTCTCCTCAACATGTGGGTTTTGAACACCGTGCAAATTTGAAAATTTTGTGTGTTCGAATAATCAAGCGCTTCATCGAAAGTAGTAAATCATCTCTAAGCGTAGACATACAACTTTACAAAGAGTTTGATTATTTAACCAAGGAAAGTGTTGGATATTAGCATTAGTCCGATACGAAAATGACGACGACTTTTTTATAAACCAACAAATACAAGAATTTGACAACACCACTAGAATATTTAATTCCCCGGCAATAGCGCCAAAAACTTGACCGCGACTTTTTTATATGCTTAAAATGTAAGATAAATATGAACGTAAAAAATATTCAATAATTGTAAAGTCATACTTATCAACACAAGTATACGTATCACTCAAGTAATATAGGGCTCTAATGGAGTCATAGATATCGATCCCACAGGGAGTAGTTTAGAATTACAGATTAAGATTTTAGAAAAACAATACTTTAATCACAACAATGAAGTTCAATTTGCTTATCTGTCACTAATAGACAATTGAAATAAATAGATAATTTTAATAACTAATAAATAACTAATGATACTAAGGAGAGTTTAATTGTGATATTTAATATATAAGAAAACATCATTCTCCTTGTCAAAAAATTATAGTGAATCGACAAAATGAATTAGTTCAATTTATATTGTGACAAATATGAGCATACCTATTCTTTACCCTTTGGTCCAGGCATAAAGAACATCGATTAATCCTATGTTTANTTTCCACTTGCTTATTTTACTTATCTCAACCTCTCAATACATGCACACATGAATGTTCAACTAGGCTTGTGCACACACATACATGCTTGTGCATGCGCATACAAACTCAATATGCATACTTACACATGCATGCGCATACAAACTCAATATGCGTACTCACACATGCATGTGTGTGCACACGTACACACGTGCGGACACACTAAAATGGAACATAGACACTGCATGCTCTCAATTATACTGCAATTGATGGTTGGAAAAAAAACAAGGTTTTAATTATAAATTTTTTTTTGCATTTCAACTTTAAATTGCATAGAAAGGTTACTTGCCTTTGCAAAATGAATGTGTTTTCTATCACTTTTGCTTGATTTTGTTCAACTATATTGTTAAAAAATAATGTCTTTATAAATTTGAATTCACTAACCAATAATGCTAGTTGAACAATGAATTGATTTTCTTTCTGGCCCAAGATAGCCAATGATCCTGCTTGTTAAACAAACAAAATGAAAAGTCAGTTGTACATGTTTTGGACCATTGAATGGATTACCCATTTCAGAAAATCAACATCGATATTCAATTAAGAAAGCCACCCAATATATGAGAGCATGAATAATGATGCTTGATGCGTAAGAGGAGCTGCAAGATTGCGAGTGTTTGTGCCAATAACTTAAACTACTACAACATCTAGAAAGTTGTCGAAATTTATTTTTGGATACCGCTTTCCTACATGGTTGTTCCATACTTGTGTCCAAAGATTTTCACCATTCATGAGGTCGATCAATGATATCAATATGGTCTCGATTACTATGATTTCTCGTGATAGTGCCTTCTAGTAGTATTGGAGAGCTTAGAAATTGTCGGCCAACCACAAGGGCTTAAAAAAAGGTTAGGCACCGACACTAGGATAGAAGATATAAGAGTTTTATGATTAATGACACCCCTTTGCTGAAATTTTTTGAAATTCAAATAAAAAATGCAGTTTATTTGAATTTTATGGAACAATTATTCAAAGAAATTTTATGAAGGCTGAGGAGGTGTTTGGTAGAACATTTTTAACGGGATTTAGCCATAGATTTAACTTAAATCCACCCAAATGCACAAAAAAAAAACGAAAACAAAATCCAACTCTTTGTAAATCCGAATTTATTCCCATTTCATCTTCTCTACAGTTGTTCTGCAAATCCGGATTTACTAAATCCCATAGAGAGGCGGATTTGCCAGCTTTACGTTACCGTTGCTTGCGACCTTTGCTCTCATCACGAGCTCGCTGAAAATTTGAATTTGATAAATCCTACTTAACAATCTGATCGTGCTGCCAAACACCTCTGAAGGTGTGTAATGTACTTGTAAATTAAAGAACTTCTAGGGATTTTAGTGGAGGGTTTTTAGGAGCATGAATAGATGTGAAACAAGCCCTCAAACTTTGATTGGTGTGTAATGTACTGTAATGCCAGTCTTCAATAATGTTAGCGTTATAGTTGCGGGGGAGACGAACGAAGGGAAGCAAGTTAAGTACAGGAGAAGAGAGATGAGTCGTACTTGAACGAGTGGGGAGACAGAAGAAGAGAAGACGGAAGGAAGGAAGAAGAGGCTTAACGTGCTTCAAGGGCAAGTGTTCGTGCACTCGAAGTGGTGAATACGTCGACGCCGAGTGCGAGTACTAGGAGGAAGGAGGCAGCACAAACGCTGGCCAAATTGCAGAGAGGAACGGGGACGCTGCTTGCGAGAAGATTCCAGTAGCATATCTTGTGTAGGCGAAGGAGACGAAGCAGTTTTTGCGATTTCCAAGCAAGGAGAATTCATGAGCAAATGAAGGAGGAAATAACAGACGAGTTGCGAACTCAACGAAGATTATCGAAGGAGCTTGATGTTTAGGGTGACTCAGAGCCATCCGTCGAAAGAGAGGAAGATGAGTGGCATCAAGTGTGGTTCTCGCGAGCACGAGAAATTATTACATATGGAACACATACGCAACACTATGTGCGGACTCCAGTAATATGCCTCCATGTGTGTTATATCGGGCCCACCTCTCGCGAAGATTATTGAAGTGAAACTGCAGAGGTTATTGAGAGGGTAATTGGGGGTTATTGGAGCATTAATTCTAATAACGCCGCAATAACCTTTCAATAACGTCTAAATAACCTCCGCTCAATAACTTTCCAATANCATTAATTTTAATAACGCCGCAATAACCTTTCAATAACTTTCATGGTTACACTCCGCAATAATCTCATAAAAACCCCCCAATAACCCCCCCCCCCCAATAATCTCCGCCCTCTGCATAACTCCCATAGTAACCTCATAATAACACCTCAATATCCCTCAATCATCTCCGTGATTTCACTTCAATAATCTCTCAATAACCTCAACGTAGCAGCATATTACTGGAAGTCCGCACGCAAAACTGCGTACGTGCTCCGTATGGAATAGTTTCTCCTCGAGCACACACACAAAGGAACTGTTAGTAAACATTACGGGTTTTTTGTGGGTTTTGAAGCAAATTTTGAGTGCCATTGTAGCGAACTCGAGTAGGAGAGGTGAAGCTCGCAGGTTAGGTATTATGCATTTCTAATTTATTTAAATCATCATTTTATCTTAAGTTCAATTTTATGTTATAATATTTTATTGACAAATATTTTATTATTTAAATGTAAAAATAAATAAATAATTTATAGGTATATTAAAAAAGAGAGAATTAATGTTTAGTTGTAATAATTATGAAATTAGTAATAATAATATGATTATATAATTAAATAATTGCTAAATGTACACAATATATTTGGTATTACTTTAAAAAATGATGATTCAATACATAGTGCTGTAATTTAATAATAATAATAATGATAAAAATAATAATAATAAAACAAAATAAGTTAACTTGTAAGACTTTTTAATTACAACAACAACAACAAAGCCTTAATCCCACTACGTGGGGTCGGCTACATGAATCCTTTTTCTCCATTGTGTCCTATTTAGTGTCATATTTTCATTTAGTTCTAATAATTAAAATCATTTTTTATACAATAAGCCCAAGTTTTCCTAGGTCTGCTTCTGCCTTTCTTAACGTAAGTCGAATCTAAAACATCTACTCTCCTAATTGGATCATCAGAATGTTGACGTTTAATGTGACCAAACCATCTAAGACGACTCTCTCTAATTTTCTCCATCACCGGAGCTACACCAACCCTATCACGGATATATTCATTTCACATTTTGTCTCTAAGTGTAAAGCCACTCATCCACCTAATCATTCTCATCTCGACAACATTTAACTTAATATTATGCTTCTCTTTTAAAGGCCAACATTCAGCTCCATAAAGCATTGCAAGTCTCACCACCCTCTTATAAAATTTTCCTTTTAGTATAAGCGATACTTTATTATCACACAAAAGGCCAGAAACATTCCTCCATTTCAACCAACCAACTTGAATTCTACTATTAACATCCTCATCCATGTCACCACCGCTTTGAACAACAGGCCCGAGATATCTAAATCGTTCACACCTTTTGATAATTTGATCACCCAAAATTACACTTCTATCACTAGAGCTACGACCAATAAAATTACATTCTATGTATTCAGTTTTAGTTCTACTCAAATGAAGGCATTTCGACTCCAATGTAGATCTCCATAATTCAAGTTTTTCTTGGGCTTTTTCTCTCGTCTTATCCACGAGAAGGATTTCATCAGCAAAAAGCATACACCAAGGTACATCCTCCTGTAAATGTCCAGTAAGACCATCCATAACTAAAGCAAAAAGATATGGGCTTAAAGTCGAGCTCTGATGTAATCCAACAGAAATAGGAAAATATTTGGTCAATCCTCCTTCAGTTCAAACACAACAACTCTAGTATACATATCTTTAATGACTTGAATATAAGTCCTATCAACAGCTTTCTTCTCAAGAACGCTCCACAAGACATCTCTTGGAACCTTATCGTAAGCTTTTTCTAAATCAATAAAAATCAAATGTAGATCCTTCTTATCATCTCTGAACTTCTCCATCAAACCTCTCAATAAATGTATAACTAATAAATAACTAAAGCAAAGCAACATAATTAAACTTAAATGCATTAATCTTAACTAAATGATGTAATTGAGAAAAAAGAGTAATAGTTAATAAATAACTAAAGCATAAATAACTAATATGATGGCAATGTATTAATATGAGTTTTTTCTATATTATAGGCGTTCACAGCTTAATGAGTAAAAATATGGAGAATATTGTGGTGAATACTCTTATTTTTAATCTATAGTTGTGTTTTGTTTCTTCTCAACCATTTATTGACACTTGTTAAATTAAATTGCCCAAGTTTTGTTTTGATTTATATACTCTTCTATTTATTGGTCATATCATTCTGAATGTTATATCTTTCTATAGTAATGACTATTACTCGTTATTTAAAGATATATATATGTGTGTGTGTGTGTGTGTGTGTGTGTGTGTATCTACATACATAGATATGTGTATATTATCTTGTATGTAATGAGATGAACTATAATATGCTTGCATGTATATGTTGACTATGATGGAGTTTATTCTCTAATGATACTAGCGAGATGCTAAGATACTTGTGCACGTAATTGAAAAAGAATTTTGATTTTGATATATCTTAATTGGTACAATTTTAGATGTTGCTTACAGTTGTATAGATATAAATATGTTGTTAATATAGTGAAATACATTAAATGTTTTGCACTATCGTGAATGATCATATCAAAGTAAATTGTATAAAGCTTTTAATACTTCTAACTAACAAGTATATTATTTTATTTTTGTTATATTATTTTAGTATAGAAGTAGGTGTACTCACTAGTTTTTGTAACTCACTATTATTTTAAATTAATATTTTAGGTTTATGCTTTTGTGTAATGATGAGTAATAGAGAAGAAATTTCTATAAAGATGTGGGTGATAAAATGTATTTAAAAATAGTTGTGTATTTGTGCATAAATATTGCACTATTGTTTGCTTATGGTACTTTTGTTTGTGTTATGCAAGCTAGAAAAAATGGCAAAAGTATTGTAACAGCGCTGAGGCGCTAGTAGGAGCGCAAAAAGCAGAGAACTCGATACTACAAAGCTTGGAATGGAGCACTGCAATGCCACATAACATCAACAAGAACTGACATAATTTAGTTTTCGACATGTTTTGATGATTTGGTCGATTTTGGGGATAAAAAGCACGTGAATTGAATCTTGAGAAGGCAATTTTGGAGACGACAGTGTGTGTATGTGTGTGTGAGTGCGTGTGAGAGAGTGAGATATACTTGTTTTATGTGAGAGTGAGTTTGTGATTGTATCAAGGAGGAGATTTCAGAGGGTGATCAAATCTTAGGAGCAAGATTTCATTCATTTAGTTTTTCAATTAGTTTGACTTCGTAGACTTGGTTTGAATTTATTAATGCAATTCATGTTTTTGTTTAAAATCATGATGAGCATTTATTCTCGTGCTTTGGCTTGGTTTTCCTTAAAATCCAGGAGATTCCAGGTTAGATTCTTGAAGTTTTGAATGTTTAAGTTGTTTTAACCTTTCAAAATTAATTTATATTCAAAATGACAATTTGGATAGTTAAAATTAGTTGTAATCTAAGACAGTAGGAAGAGGAATAGAAACACAAACATTGGATTTTAGTGGAATAAAAATATTGTTAGGATTCTCTTGCAATCTTTTTAGGGAATGTGGATGCTCGGGAACTCTTACAGAGTTAAAAGAACCTAACTATAATATGAGATTTCAATCTTTAATATATCTCGGAAGAGAGTAAGATGTAATAGGCCCTAGTTGACAACTACAGTAAGAAACCACTTGGATGAACTTTGATTTTACTGAACTAATTCAAAGGAGACTTTCAAACCATTTTAAAAACCTTTCTCGCTTCTTTTTTCATTTTGAAATTAGGATTTTAAACATTTAAACCTCAATAACTAGCAAAATATTGGACTAAAACTTAGGATCAGTAAACTAGTAATTAAACTTCTTTGAAAGATAACCCATTCCTCTTGAGATAGATAACATGGACTCATAATCTGTATATTACCTGATCGACACTTATACTTGCATGATATGGATACTTGCATGATATGGATACTTGCATGATATGGAGTGCATCACTCATTTCAGACTTGTGGGTAGCCCGAACTAAGTTAAACTTAATTGTTTTAATTTAATTTCATTTATGTATCGGCTCTTTCAGTTATTTTGGATAAATAATGTTAATTATAGAATGAAAATAAAAAATTTTGATTATCACCGTCCCGTGTCATGTTGTGACATACACACTAGTTTTTTAATACTACCAACAATATTCATATATTCAATAAATAGTCAAAGCCTATTTATTATTGAGTTTTTTCACTTCATGTTATTTTATTTCAAGTTCCTTTGCAAATTTGCGTTAGTGTGTTATAACTGTTGAGCAAGATTATTTCTTTTTTAAATTTAATTGAGTTTTTACACTAAAGGTTATTTTATCTCAGGTTCCTTCGAAAATTTGCATTAATATGTTATAAATGTTTAGCAAGGTTATTTTTTCAATTTAATGATAATTTAATGAAATAGTGAGGTATTATAGCTTTTAGTTTATGATTACTTGAACGCATTATTTTCACNATATGTTATAAATGTTTAGCAAGATTATTATTTTCAATTTAATGATAATTAAATGAAATAGTGAGGTATTATAGCTTTTAGTTTATGATTAATTGAACGCATTATTTTCTTTATTTTTATTAGTATTATTTCATTTTTTTTATCTTTCAAGTGATTTTTAATTACCGCTGAAGATTATAACATCATTGTGGTTGAACCCTAGTTTTGATGTTGATGAATTCTCAAATACCAAATAGATGGAGGAGCTTGTAGAATTTACTTTTAATAGGCCAATGGGTAAGGAAGAGGCTAGGGTTTAAGGTCCTTTGTAGAGAGTTTACGGGAGAAGGATGATACATAGAGTTCTTAAAGAGGAAAGAACAAACGCAGAACTGGGAAATCTCATAAAACACCTTCAATGTGGAGGTGATAGAGGAAGAGGGTCTTGTACACAACTTGGAATCAATGGATAAAGAAGCAATCAAGCATTATTGGCTTCATTAGATAATTTATCCATTAATCAATTGAAAATCCATACATAAGGTCTATTTATAAAGGGAAATGAAACTCTAAATTAAGAACGATGCCATCCTTATATTATTACATTTAGTATAATAAAGAAGAAAATTTATGTTATTAAACTCAGTCAAAATTGATGAGTGTTCTATAAAAGCTTGAAAATTGGCCTAAATCAGTTATTTTGCAGCTTTGTTTGACTTATTGTGCTTTTCTATGACAAAAAAATATCTATATTAGTTGATTTAGTTGAATGGCCGGCTAATACTAATAGAACTACATGGGATTGCAAAAATATTCCAAAGCACACTTGAAATTTGACTTTTATTTCAAGCTCCACTACAAAGGTGAAATGAATTTTATGTTTGCTTTGACTTGCTTGAATACAATTTTGAGTCAACTTAAAATAGTACCCATAATAAGTATTTATATATACAATGTATATAATATAGTATATGTATTCTACATAGTTTAATATTTTTTATGTTATATTTATAATTATTTTATTAAAACCTAAATTTGATTCAACAAAATTAATTTTACTCAACTTAAAATTGCATCATTCAAGTCTGGTTGGCTCGTCTCGTCTAAAAATGACTTCAATTGAGTCATATTTGAGTTACACATCTATTTTTAATTTAAGTCTGAATTGAGCCTAAATTTCTCAAAATTGGCTCGATATCACATCGACAATGGCATCAACTTATCTTGTTAACGAAGAACTTTTCTCTCGAGAAGCTACAAAGATGTGGCCATGTTGTTATAGTTATATGAGGTTAATTTTGTTTATTTTTATTTTTGAGGTCATACCTTAAACCATCTAATGCATAAATGCATGAGGTGGAGGCTGTGGAGGAGGTGCTCAAGTTGTAGAAAGTTGGCTTTGATCAATAATGCATGATATAATTTTCTGGTACATGTCTGTGTAGTAGCACTTGTACTTTGTGTGACCAAGTTTCTTGCAATTTTGGACGACTATTAATCTTCAGAGTGGAACTCGACATCTTTGTACTGTATTGTGTTATAAATCATGTGTATTTAGGGTTGTAGCTTCTTGCAAGGAGGAAGTTGGTCACTACTGTTATAGGAAGAAAGGTCCGATGAGTGGTTGTTATAGAAGAGGATTTCACTAGAGAGGGAAATTGTCTGGCGTCGACACAAGATTTTTACTAGAAAGGGAAATTGTTTGTTGTAGCTAACACAGGAGTTTCATTGGACAGAAAAACTATCTGCTGCCAACACATAATTTCCACTAGAGAGTGGCTATTATAGAAGTGGATTTAGTTGTTGCTACTATGTCAAAAGAGAGGTCCGACAGCTGTTGAGAGATGTGGTTGGCTGTTGCTGTTGTGGCAGGAGAGAGGTCCAGTGGAAACAAGCTGAACAATGGAGGGCTTGCAAGGAGAATCCGGTGAAAGATCGTTTGCAGTAGGGATTTTTGGCTATAGGGAACAACCAGGAAGGATCTGCAGGCCTGTTGCAGGGATTCCGACAGCTGTCAAGAGAACAACGGCTGGAATGAGTTTCTGCGGTTGCTGCTTGCTATAAGAGGCGAGAAGTTGATTGCTGCAGAGAATTTAGGAGGATTCCAATGGAGGAGGGCCTTCAACAGGGAGGATTCTGACTATCGGGAGGATTCCGACTATCGGGGGAATTCCAGTAGTAATGATGAACAGAGGGGGGTCCGTGGGAAGAGTTTCGGCTATAGGGAAGAATATATGAGGGCCTACAAGCTGCCAGAGGAGATTCCAGAAGATGTTGGAAGGGTTCCGGCGGCAAGAGGAAGCTAGGTTTTGATTCAATGCTTCAGAAATTAGCCGCATGATTCAGCCAGAGACGAACCTCGCAGATGATGTGACACAGACGATGCATACAATGTCGATTTAGACAAGGCAGAGAAGCAGTGCTGTCAAATGAAACCGCATGACTCAGAGCCTAACATCGAAAGATGATGCGATGGAACAAGATGAAGCTTCAACTAGTGTTGTGGGCGCAGTGAGATAAAGTCGACATGCGATTCAAATGAAGCAAATGAGTGTTCTCGGTTAGTGATTCAATTGACGTGACGAACAAATGATTTAAATGATCGTTTAGGAATGAATGCCGATCTAGTTGAAGCGTTCGACAGTACCAATCTACGCGGACAAAGGAAGGATATAGTCGAGCAATCCAGCCAAAGTTGGCCATTGAAAGATGCTCTAATGTTATTGAATAATAGCATGGATCTCTAATACCATGAAGAAAGGTGGAGAAATTTGTATTTTCTTTTTTCTCAATCATCAAATTACAACTCTTCTCCTTATATAATAAGGAATGAATAGTGCAAATTTAATTACAGCCGTTATTACTTCTCAAAAATAAAAATAACTCAATAAGGAAAGAAATATGTCATAATAAAAAGAGAATAAAGAAGATCAATACTAAAATAGAAAATTCAGAATTCCACAGTACTCATTAAGGATCATTAAGGTTTAAAGATTAGGTTTGATCTAGTTTTAAGAAGGATTAAGGTTTTTTGATTGCAAGTGGAAGAATGAGATTATGAAGAGGTGGGGAAGAAGAAAACAATCATATCATACTAAATTTTTATTTGCTTGAAAAACCATATCATGAAACCCTTCTTTTAATGCATGATTTTTTTGTTTCTAAAGTTGAAGTGCTCAACTTTGATATAAAAGATTAGTATTCTAATACCAAATGAATTGAGGGTTTTTTGAACTTATCTTCGTTGTTTAGTTAGAAAAGGAAAAGGCTAGGGTTTAAAGCTGTTTTGAGCTTTTGGAAGATAGATGGTACTCCAGAGTGCTTTAAGAGAGAAGAACAAGCATATAATTAAAATACCATAAAATTCATTGCATGAGGTGGGTGGTGGAATAAAGCACGTATAAAGTCTAGAACCATTTGCACACAGCATAAATCAATGGAGGAAGAAACAATCAACTATCAATGACGTCATAAAACAAATCATTCATCATTATTCATCTAGTAGTTCATACATGAGGACTTGGTTTAAAATTAAGGATGACGTTATTCTTTATCTTCGTCAAAGTTAATCAAATGAAAAAAAGAAAGTAAATAGAATTAATGCAAAATTGACTTAAATTGACGAGAGGTCTAGAAAAGCTTGAAAATTAATCTTGCTCAACTCTTTTGCTGTCTGATTTGATTCTTTATAGTCAGCCTAAAAGATCTTGGATCTTTGTAGATTGATTTAATAGAATTGTTAGCCAATACTGAGTGCTGTATCAAGCCTATCATGAACCTCCATTTTCTGTCTCTATTCCATCTTGGGTGCACTTATTATAACCTTGTATGGATGAAAGCAAGCTTCTTGGTTTCACAAGTGTTTTACATTGCGTGAAACTTCCAATTCCTTTTTTTATTGGGGCATTTACATACTCAACACACAATTCTTATGTATTTACCTAACATTCAAACATTTATATTTACATGCACACCACTCAAATCTTTAAAATCACATCAAAAACATTTCCATCATTTTTTTTTAAAAGGTGAAATACATCTTTCATGCATGTGTTTATGACAACAAGGTGTTGTAAGTGTAAATATCAAATTTTGGGTGTTAGCTATGTAAATACATAAGAATTATGTGGTGTATATATAAATTTCCCTTTTTTTAATATATGTTTAGCATTTTATAATAAAACCAAGAATTGGTATTTAGTCCTTTTTTAACGTTTTTGGCAATTTACAAGCCAAAATATGAAGATTCAGAACATGGAAATTTGAACACTATTCTATAGATGCTACAAGAAACTCCTCAAAGATAGTAAATTCATTTTTAAATTAGCCATTTCTCTCTTGAGTCCATTGAAAATCTTTTTTTTTTCTCATTTTGCTTCCTTTTTATTTATGAACTTGATTATGTAATTTTTTTTTGACTTATTTAGAAAATTAAGCTGTTAATACATTGTTCCAGGCACCTAACTAAGCTAACAAGGAGGAATTCTAGTCCACTGGATTTCAGTTTTGTGGAACATCATAAAGTAAGCCTATTTCTAATTTTTTTTAATCAGTTTATTGCCAAGAGAGAGGCTTTTGTTAATTGTCTNGGCACCTAACTAAGCTAACAAGGAGGAATTCTAGTCCACTGGATTTCAGTTTTGTGGAACATCATAAAGTAATCCTATTTTTTAAATTTTTTAATCAGTTGATTGCCAAGAGAGAGGCTTTTGTTAATTGTCTTTGCTCATTGTAGACGCCTGCATTCACCTTCGTTGCAAATCATGACTCCAGTGTTTGGAACTTGGATGGAGAACTCTTCCAAGCTTGCCAGGTTACAGTAAGAGCCTGCCATGGCCTAATAAATTTATTTGCTCCAGGTCCTGAAGTTTAATATTTCGCAAATGGCTTCTTTGATGCGGAGATTCCCTAAAGGTTTTGCATGCAAATTTGTTATTTGCAGTTAAATAACAAAATAGGTAGCTTTCCCTATGTTTTCCTGGGGATAAGGTTACTTAAATGTATTGTTTTACAGGCTATTTTTAGACGGTGTAGAGGCTAAATTATCTTAATAATCTGTTTATCAGTAGATTATAAATAATCAACAGCTGTCCCAAGCAGACCTTTTGTCTTGTAATCAAGAATTTTTTATGATGTATACCCCTTCTAATCTTTTTTTTTTATAATGAAGTGATAAATGAATGTTAAAAATGTATGATAGAGACAACTTTCTTGAATTCATATGGATCCTTTTGTCAGTCTTTTTGTTTTGATACACCAGTTATCTTCAATTGTATTTTTTTAAGAGGCATTTACATACATACCACACAATTCTTATGTATTTACTTAAATCTAACACCTAAAACTCTCGTATCTACATGCGTACCACTCAAATTTTTAACATCGCATCAGACAAAAATAGTGCCATACCTATTTTTTCTTAAAGTGAATTATATATTTTCATGCATATGTTTGTGAAACTAACGTGTTACAAATGTAAATAGGGCTGTCAAAAAAGCTCGTTGTTCGCGAACAGTTCGTGTTCGGTTCGCCAATGAGTTTGTGTTCGATTTGTTCGATAAGTAGACGAGGNAGCTTTCCCTATGTTTTCCTGGGGATAAGGTTACTTAAATGCATTGCTTTACAGGCTATTTTTAGACGGTGTGGGGGCTAAATTTGTCTTGTAATCAATAATTTTTTATGATGTATATCCCTTCTAATCTTTTTTTTTTATAATGAAGTGATAAATGAATGTTAAAAATGTATGATAGAGACAACTTTCTTGAATTCATATGGATCCTTTTGTCAGTCTTTTTGTTTTGATACACCATTCATGTTCAATTGTATTTTTTTTAAGAGGCATTTACGCATACATACCACACAATTCTTATGTATTTACTTGCATCTAACACCTAAAACTCTCGTATTTCATGCGTACCACTAAAATTTTTAACATCGCATCAGACAAAAATAGTGTCATACCTATTTTTTCTTAAAGTGAATTATATATTTTCGTGCATATGTTTGTGAAACTAGCATGTTACAAATGTAAATATCAAAATTTAGGTGTCAAATGTGTAAATACATAAGAATTGTGTGGAATGTATGTAAATATTCCTTTTTTTATTAAATATAGGGGGGTAGTCTTACATAAATCCCATTCAATTCTTATATATTTACATATTTAAAATCTGAACTCTAATTTTTACATTCATATCACTTTACCTATATGTAAGAACACGTACTTTACTTTTTAAAAGTTAAAATGATTATATTTTTGATGTGATATGAAAGATTTAAACTGTTTAAATATAAAAAAAATAAAAATTTTGGTGTCAAATATGAAAATATATAGGAATATGGTATGTGTGAGCATGCCCCCATAAACTAAAAAAGAGTTACTAGATATGAATAAAATGAATAAGCTAATGGAGAAGCTTATTTGAAATTCAATAATATATGTACATTAGAGAAATGGTTATCTATAAGTTTATTTAAAGTTTCATGTAGAGTTTTATTTAATATATTAGTAAGTTAGCTCGACTCGACTATTAGGACGTGTTTGTTCACGAACGCAATTCTATTTTGTAGTATCGTTGAGCAACGTTGGTGATGTAGGGCTATCTAGTCTACTTCCTTCAATAGACTTCCCAATGGGTAAATTGTGCTAAGGTAGGTCCTTGTTGTGACATTCTTCTACATAGACTGAGTACTATAGAACTGGCTTAGTGTCGTTGAAGTCGGATACCTCAGCTTTGGCGATAGAGGCGTATATGAGCCGAGTTTGAGTGAGCCTGGCACTCATGGAGTTCAACGCTACTTTCTTTTTTAATGTTTGAAGCACTCTTATTTGAAATAGCTAATGAACGATATATTTCACTTTCGACTTGATTCAAATTTGTTTGTTCATTTTAATTAGTTTGATTCAAAATTAGCTTATAAGATTTTAAAAATAATATAATTTATTATGTTTAAATACAACATAAAAAAATTAATGTTAAAATTTTATTATAAAAATTATTATTCATTTATTTAATTAAATTGAGCGAAAAAAAGCCGAACATGACCGAATANATATATATATATATATGTTTATTTTTATAAATGAAATGGATATTTGGCAGATGCCCAAATATCAATTTCTCATGCTCAATCCAACCTCGTGATGAGAGCCCGCGCCATGTGCCTATAATTCGACCCCCTACGCACCACAGTAGGGATCGAACCCTTGCCAGAGGGGACTTACAGTGACCCTGCCTACCAACTGGACAAGGAATGCGGCACGCACACACGCACACACGCGCGCGCGCGCGCGCGCGCACACACACACACACATATATGTATATATATATATATAAGAAAAGAAAGGTATTAATTATGTATTATTTAAAATTTTATTTTAAAATACCTACTAATTATGCATGCTATAAAATTATACTTACATGTTACATAAGAAAATATATTGATTTTGATTAGGTGAGCAGTCTTGCACTATAATATATGTTCGTTATTAGCCCATAAATGCCCATGAATTTTTTTTTTTGGCTTAGTTGAGCAATCATTTATCATTAATCTTTTTCAAATTATTATAAGGTCAATCTTTTTAGATTTCTTTTACCATTCACCAATCATTCATTTTCTTTTTTTTAATAATAAACAATACTCTTATTGCAATCAATAAATAATATTTTATAAGTTGATGTTAGTTTTTTTGGGGTCGGTTGAGATGTATAAATAAAATTTTAGGTGAAGTAATAAAGACGTTTGTTTGGGGTTTCGAATGATGGTTGGATCTTAGTAGTATTTAGGTGAAGTATTAAATTTTGGGTATTAGTTGTAAATTTAAATAATGTAGGGTCTTAAATAGGGGTGTAAATGAGTCGAACACGAGCGAGGCCAAGCTCAGCTCGTTTTTTGCTGGTTTATATTTCGAGCTCAAAAAGTGTGTTCGTGTTGGGCTCGTTTGCTTAGCGAGCCGAACATGAGCCGTTCATGTACAAAGAGTCGTTTTGACAACCCTAATAACATAGCCATAATATGTTAATGATTGGGGCAAGACTTAAAAATTATTGTTTATATTAAAATATTATTTGGATCTAATTTAATAATTTTTTTTCTATTTTCTTAATTAATACTTTTAATTGATTATAATTTTTTATAGCCTTTTTGTTAATTAAATCTTTAAAAAATACTAATCATCAATATATAGATATATAATTGATGAGTAGTATTTCGAGCCGAAACGACTTGTTCGACTTGTTAACTTAGCGAACGAGCTGAACATGAGTTTCTTAACAAGCCGAACAAGAGCAGCTCGCGAACAACGAACCGTTTTGACAGCCCTAGTCTTAAATGACCCAAATGAATTTTAAATTTTACATAGAGAGTCAATGAAATCATATTTAAAATTTTGTTTGGGCCATTTATACCCTAATTGAAGTTTTTTTTTGGTGTCATTATTCTATGTATAAGTTTTCTATAAATATAATTTGGATGCTCTTGAAATTAATTCCTAATGTTTTTTGGCCAAATATATGATGTTTTAATATTTGAAAATTATGTCAAAATTTATTCTTGACGAGAACCATCATTAATTATTATAAATAACACTACACAGCTTAGCAAAATAGCATTGAACTAAATACAACACATACAACAATAACTTCGCTAAAAAATGCCTTATCATTCTAAAGAAGCTTCAGCTTGTTTGAATTTTTCTGTGCGAACTCCTGACGTAGCTCTACGTGCTGCGGAGGTTATTCCTGAGTTATGTTCAGGTTATTTCTGGGTTATTTCAGGATTATTGAAAATAACCCAGAAATAACCTAAAAATAACTCAAGAATAACTTCCGCCGTGCGTGGAGCTACGTCAGAAGTCTAGAAAGAAAATGCGCTCCCGATTTTGAATTAGAATATCTCACAACAAGTATATATATAAGTAGGAAGATGAATTACATACATATATGCTATTGGAATTTAAATCATTTATAAATTCAACTGTCAAATAACTCACCCAAAATTTGTGTATTTACAAAATAAAAAAAAACAAAATTTCATTTTAATAAAAAAACCAAAATAATAAAAGTAAAAAATAANTTTATGTTTGCTTTGACTTGCTTGAATACAATTTTGAGTCAACTTAAAATAGTACCCATAATAAGTATTTATGTATACAATGTATATAATATAGTATATGTATTGTACATAGTTTAATATTTTTTATGTTATATTTATACTTATTTTATTAAAACCTAAATTTGATTCAACAAAATTAATTTTACTCAACTTAAAATTGCATCATTCAAGTCTGGTTGGCTCGTCTAAAAATGAATTCAATTGAGTCATATTCGAGTTACGCATCTATTTTTAATTTAAGTCTGAAATGAGCCTAAATTTCTTGAAATTGGCTCGATATCACACCGACAGTGGCATCAACTCATCTTGTTAATGAAGAACTTTTTTCTCGAGAAGCTACAAAGATGTGGCCATGGTGTTATAGTTATATGAGGTTAATTTTGTTTATTTTTATCTTGGGGTCATACCTTAAACCATCTAATGAATATGTAGGCATAAATGCATGAGGTGGAGGCTGTGGAGGAGGTGCTCAAGTTGTAGAAAGTTGGCTTTGATCAATAATGCATGATATATATTTCTGGTACATGTCTGTGTAGTAGCACTTGTACTTTGTGTGACCAAGTTTCTTGTAGTGTTGGACGACTATTAATCGTCAGAGTGGACTCGACATCTTTGTACCGTATTGTGTTATAAATCATGTGTATTTAGGGTTGTAGCTTCTTGCACGGAGGAAGTTGGTCATTAGTGTTGTAGGAAGAAAGGTCCGACGAGTGGTTGTTATAGAAGAGGATTTCACTAGAGAGGGAAATTGTCTGGCGTCGACACAATATTTTTAGTAGCTAACACAGGAGTTTCATTGGACAGAAAAACTATCAGCTGCCAACACATAATTTCCACTAGAGCGTGGCTATTATAGAAGTGGATTTAGTTGTTGCTACTATGTCAAAAGAGAGGTCCGGCAGCTGTTGAGAGATGTGGTTGGCTGTTGCTGTTGTGGTAGGAGAGAGGTCCAGTGGAAACAAGCTGAACAATGGAGGGCTTGCAAGGAGAATCCGGTGAAAGATCGTTTGCATTAGGGATTTTTGGCTATAGGGAACAACCAGGAAGGGTCTGCAGGCCTGTTGCAGGGATTCCGACAGCTGCCGAGAGAACAACGGCTGGAATGAGTTTCTGCGGTTGCTGTTTGCTATAAGAGGCGAGAAGTTGTCTGCTGCAGAGAATTTAGGAGGATTCCAATGGAGGAGGGCCTTCAACAGGGAGGATTCTGACTATCGGGAGGATTCCGACTATTGGGGGAATTCCGGCAGTAATGATGAACAGAGGAGGGTCCGTGGGAAGAGTTTCGGCTATAGGGAAGAATATATGAGGGCCTACAAGCTGCCAGACGAGATTCCAGAAGATGTTGGAAGGGTGATTCAATGCTTCAGAAATTAGCCGCATGATTCAGCCAGAGACGAACGTCGCAGATGATGTGACGCAGACGATGCATACAATGTCGATTTAGACAAGGCAGAGAAGCAGTGCTGTCAAATGAAACCGCACGACTCAGAGCCGAACATCTAAAGATGATACAATGGAACAAGAGGAATCTTCAAATAGTGTTGTGGGCACAGTGAGACAAAGTCGACATGCGATTCAAATGAAACAAATGAGTGTTCTCGGTTGGTGATTCAATTGACGTGACAAACAAATGATTTAAATGATCGTTTAGGAAACAATGCCGATCTAGTTGAAGCATTCGACAATACCGATCTACACAGACAAAGGAAGGATATAGTCGAGCAATCCAACCAAAGTTGGCCATTGAAGGATGCTCTAATCTTATTGAATAATAGCATGGATCTCTGATACCATGAATAAAGGTGGAGAAAATTGTATTTTCTTTTTTCTCAATCATCAAATTACAACTCTTCTGCTTATATAATAAGGAATGAATAGTGCAAACTTCATTACAGCCGTTACTACTTATCAAAAATAAAAATAACTCAATAAGGAAAGAAATATATCATAATAAAACGAGAATAAAGAAGATCAATACTAAAATAGGAAATTCAGAATTCCATAGTACTCATTAAGGATCATAAAGGTTTAAGGATTAGGTTTGATCTAGTTTTAAGAAGGATTAAGGTTTTTTGATTGCAAGTGGAAGAATGAGATTATGAAGAGGTGGGGAAGAAGAAAACAATCACATCATACTAAATTTTTATTTGCTTGAAAAACCATTTCATGAAACCCTTCTTTTGATGCATGATTTTTTTGTTTCTAAAGTTGAAGTGCTCAACTATGATATAAAAGATTAGTATTCTAATACCAAATGAATTGAGGGTTTTTTGAACTTATCTTCGTTGTTTAGTTAGAAAAGGAAAAGGCTAGGGTTTAAAGCTGTTTTGAGCTTTTGGAAGATAGATGGTACTCCAGAGTGCTTTAAGAGAGAAGAACAAGCATATAATTAAAATACCATAAAATTCATTGCATGAGGTGGGTGGTGGAATAAAGCACGTATAAAATCTAGAACCATTTGCACACAGCATAAATCAATGGAGGAAGAAACAATCAACTACCAATGACGTCATAAAACAATTCATTCATCATTATTCATCTAGTAGTTCATACATGAGGACTTGTTTATAAATTAAGGATGAGGTTATTCTTTATCTTCATCAAAGTTAATTAAATGAAAAAAAGAAAGTAAATAGAATCAATGCAAAATTGACTTAAATTGACGAGAGGTTTAGAAAAGCTTGAAAATTAATCTTGCTCAACTCCTTTGCTGTCTGATTTGATTCTTTATAGTCAGCCTAAAAGATGTTGGATCTTTGTAGGTTGATTTAATAGAATTGTTAGCCAATACTGAGTGCTGTATCAAGCCTATCATGAACCTCCATTTTCTGTCTCTATTCCATCTTGGGTGCACTTATTATAACCTTGTATGGATGAAAGCAAGCTTCTTGGTTTCACAAGTGTTTTACATTGCGTGAAACTTCCAATTCCTTTTTTTATTGGGGCATTTACATACTCAACACACAATTCTTATGTATTTACCTAACATTCAAACATTTATATTTACATGCACACCACTCAAATCTTTAAAATCACATCAAAAACATTTCCACCTTTTTTTTTTTTAAAAGTGAAATACATCTTTTATGCATGTGTTTATGACAACAAGGTGTTGTAAGTGTAAATATCAAATTTTGGATGTTCGCTATGTAAATACATAAGAATTATGTGGTCTATATATAAAGTTCCCTTTTTTTAATATATATTTACTATTTTATAATAAAACCAAGAATCGGTATTTAGTCCTTTGTTNCAAACATTTATATTTACATGCACACCACTCAAATCTTTAAAATCACATCAAAAACATTTCCATCATTTTTTTAAAAAAGTGAAATACATTTTTATGCATGTGTTTATGACAACAAGGTGTTGTAAGTGTAAATATCAAATTTTGGATGTTCGCTATGTAAATACATAAGAATTATGTGGTGTATATATAAATTTCCCTTTTTTTAATATATATTTACTATTTTATAATAAAACCAAGAATCTGTATTTAGTCTTTTTTAAACTTTTTGAGCAATTTACAAGCCAAAATATGAAGATTCAGAACATGGAAATTTGAACAATATTCTATAGATGCTACAAGAAACTCCTCAAAGATAGTAAATTCATTTTTAAATTAGCCCTTTCTCTCTTGAGTCCATTGAAAACCTTTTTTTTTCTTCTCATTTTGCNCTCCTCAAAGATAGTAAATTCATTTTTAAATTAGCCCTTTCTCTCTTGAGTCCATTGAAAACCTTTTTTTTTTCTCATTTTGCTTCCTTTTTATTTTTGAACTTGATTATGTATTTTTTTTTTGACTTATTTAGAAAATTAAGCTGTTTATACATTGTTCCAGGCACCTAACTAAGCTAACAAGGAGGAATTCTAGTCCACTGGATTTCAGTTTTGTGGAACATCATAAAGTAAGCCTATTTTTTAAAATTTTTAATCAGTTGATTGCCAAGAGAGAGGCTTTTGTTAATTGTCTTTGCTCATTGTAGACGCCTGCATTCACCTTCGTTGCAAATCATGACTCCAGTGTTTGGAACTTGGATGGAGAACTCTTCCAAGCTTGCCAGGTTACAGTAAGAGCCTGCCATGGCCTAATCAATTTATTTGCTCCAGGTCCTGAAGTTTAATATTTCGCAAATGGCTTCTTTGATGCGGAAATTCCCAACAGGTTTTGCATGCAAATTTGTTATTTGCAGCTAAATAACAAAATAGGTAGCTTTCCCTATGTTTTCCTGGGGATAAGGTTACTTAAATGCATTGCTTTACAGGCTATTTTTAGACGGTGTAGAGGCTAAATTATCATAATAATCTGCTTATCAGTAGATTATAAATAATCAATAGCTGCCCCAAACAGACCCTTTGTCTTGTAATCAAGAATTTTTTATGATGTATATCCCTTCTAATCTTTTATTTATAATGAAGTGATAAATGAATGTTAAAAATGTATGATAAAGACAACTTTCTAGAATTCATATGGATCCTTTTGTCAGTCTTTTTGTTTTGATACACCAGTTATGTTCCATTGTATTTTTTTTACCACACAATTCTTATGTATTTACTTAAATCTAACACCTAAAACTCTCGTATCTACCTGCGTACCACTCAAATTTTTAACATCGCATCAGACAAAAATAGTGCCATACCTATTTTTTCTTAAAGTGAATTATATATTTTCATGCATATGTTTGTGAAACTAACGTGTTACAAATGTAAATATCAAAATTTAGGTGCCAAATGTGTAAATACATAAAAAATGTGTGGAATGTATGCAAATATTCCTTTTTTATTAAATATTGGGAGGTAGTCTTACATATATCCCATTCAATTCTTATATATTTACATATTTACATGCATATCACTTTACCTATATATAAGAACAAATATTTTACTTCTTAAAAGTTAAAATGATTATATTTTTGATGTGATATGAAAGATTTAGGCTGTTGAAATATAAAAAAATAAAAATTTTGGTGTCAAATAATAAAATATATAGGAATATGGTATGTATGTACATTCCCCATAAACTTAAAAAGAGTTACTCGATATAAATATAATGAAGAAGCTTATGAAGAAGATAATTTGAAATTCAATAATATATGTACATTAGAGAAATGGTTTCATGTAGAGTTTTATTTTAAATATTAGTAAGTTAGCGCAACTCGATTATTAGGACGTGTTTGTTCACGAACACAATTCTATTTTTGTAGTTTTGTTGAGCAAGGTAGGTCCTTGTTGTGACATTCGTCTACATAGACTGAGTACTATGGAACTCGCTTAGTGTCGTTGAAGTCGGATACCTCAGCTTTGGTGATAGAGGCGTATATGTGCCAAGTTTGAGTGAGCCTGGCACTAACGGAGTTCAACGCTAGCAGACTCGTATTTGAAATAGCTAATGAATGGTATATTTCACATTTGACTTGATTCAAATTTGTTTGTTCGTTTTAATTAGTTTGATTCGAAAATTAGCTTGTAAGATTTAAAAAATATTATAATATAATTTATTTAAATACAACATAAAAAATTCATATTAAAATTTTATTATAATAATTATTATTCATACCTTTAATTAATTTAGGTGAAAATGAGCCGAACATGATCAAATAAGTGTTTTGATCGTTTATAAATCGAGCTAAGAAAATTGTTCGTGATCGGCTCGCTTGTTTAACATACAAATCTAGCACGAGCTACATAACGAGCTGAATAATAGCTTGTTTCAGATCTATTTTGGAATTGTATTTTTTAGTTTTTGACAGCTAAATGGGGATTTTGGATTTGGAGGATTGTAACTAAATGGAGATTTTGGATTCATTTCTCAGCTTGTCTTGACTTGATGGAGCTCTGCTTATAAAAAGTAATATAAGGATATTATTTCTTTTGTTGCAAATGATATTGGTTTTGTTGTTTTGGTTAATGTTTTTATTGTTGTTCTTGTTGGTTCTTTTCTTTTTGTTATATATATATATATATATATATATATATTTGGCAGAGGCCCAAATATCGATTTCCCATGCTCAATCCGGCTTCATGATGAGAGTCCGTGCCATGTGTCTATAATTCGACCCCCCACACACCACGGTAGGGATCGAACCTTTGCTAGAGGGGACTTACAGTGACCCTGCCTACCTAATTATGCATTTTATAAAAATTATACTTACATGTTACATAAGAAAATATATTGATTTTGATTAGGTGAGCAGTCTTGCACTATAATATATGTTCGTTATTAGCCCATAAATGCCCATAATTTTTTTTTGTGGCTTAGTTGAGCAATCATTTATCATTAATCTTTTCCAAATTATTAGAAGGTCAATTTTTTTAGATTTCTTTTACCATTCACCAATCATTCATATTCATTTGTTTTTTTAATAATAAACAATACTCTTATTGCAATCAATAAATAATATTTTACAAGTTGGTGTTAGTTTTTTTTGCGGTCGGTTGAGATGTATAAATAAAATTTTAGGTGAAGTAATAAAGATGTTTGTTTGGGGTTTCAAGTGATGGTTGGATCTAAGTAGTATTTAGGTGAAGTATTAAATTTTGGGTATTAGTTGTAAATTTAAATAATGTAGGGTCTTAAATAGGGGTGTAAACGAGCCGAACACGAGTGAGGCCAAGCTCAGCTCGTGTTCGGCTGGTTTATATTTCGAGCTCAAAAAGTGTGTTCGTGTTGGACTCGTTTGCTTAGCGAGTTGAACATGAGCCATTTACGAACAAAGAGTTGTTTTGACAATCCTAATCACGTAATCATAATATGTTAATGATTGGGGCAAGATTTAAAAATTATTGTTTATATTAAAACATTATTTGGATCTAATTTAATAATTTTTTTCTCTATTTTCTTAATTAATACTTTTAATTGATTATAATTTTTTATAGCCTTTTTGTTAATTAAATCTTTAAAAAATACTACTCATCAATATATAGATCTATAATTGATGAGTAGTATTTCGAGCCAAAACGACGTGTTCGACTTGTTAACTTAGCGAACGAGCTAAACATGAGTTTCTTAACAAGCCGAACACAGCAGCTCGCGAACAACAAACCGTTTTGACAGCCCTAGTCTTAAATGACCCAAATGAATTTTAAATTTTACATAGAGAGTCAATGAAATCATATTTAAAATTTTGTTTGGGCCATTTATACCCTAATTGAAGTTTTTTTTTGGTGTCATTATTCTATGTATAAGTTTTCTATAAATATAATTTGGATGCTCTTGAAATTAATTCCTAATGTTTTTTGGCCAAATATATGATGTTTTGATATTTAAAGTTATGTCAAAATTTATTCTTGACGAGAACCATCATTAATTATTATAAATAATACTACACAGCTTAGCAAAATAGCATTGAACTAAATACAACACATACAACAATAACTTCGCTAAAAAATACCTTATCATTCTAAAGAAGCTTCAGGTTGTCTGAATTTTTCTGTGCGAACTCTTGACATAGCTCTACGTGCTGTGGAGATTATTCTTGAGTTATTTTCAGGTTATTTCTGTGTTATTTTCAATAATATCGAAATAATCCAAAAATAAAGATTGCGAGTTTTTTTTGGGTTATTTCAGGATTATTGAAAATAACCCAGAAATAACCTAAAAATAACTCAAGAATAACTTCTGCCGCACGTAGAGCTACGTCAGGAATCTATACAGAATACGCGCTCCCGATTTTAAATTAGAATGTCTCACAACAAGTATATATATAAGTAGGAAGATGAATTACATACATATATGCTATTGGAATTTAAATCATTTATAAATTCAATTGTCAAATAACTCACCCAAAATTTGTGTATTTACAAAATAAAAAAAAGCAAAATTTCATTTTAATAAAAAAAAACCAAAATAATAAAAGTAAAAAATAAAATAATAATAATAATAAACCATTTGAGAGTTTGACGGTAGCTAAATATACATTGGAATATTTTACTATGTGTTTTGATATTTAGGCTAGTATTTAAAAAATTGTGTCACGAGTGTGTTAATTTTATAAATAACTAAGATTTTAATGTTATTGTATGCACTATGACTAACAACATGAATCTCAAAGAGAACAAAGGTCCAAGAATGCAAAGCTTCCCTCCAAGGCAAGCGATTGACCGACAATTCAAAGCCAAGCATGAGAAACTGCGTCTCTAAACCCTGGATAGGTCAAAGGTCCGAAGATGGTTCCTCACTCGGTAGCGACAAGATTCATTGAGAGTGAAGCGCAAATCATCTCGATGGCGAGTCTCGTCGGATGCCCCGCATAGGTAACAACGAGATCCGCCACAAATCTTGCGAGTGGGGAGATCCAATCGAGTCAATGAATTGACCAGGCAGGTGAGACACGGGTCATGTAAGACTTGAGCCAAATAACACGTGAGTCATGACTCATGCGACAAAATAATTCTACTCATATGTTGATCGATCGACCGAAGCAACAGATCTCATAGAGCCTATCGACCAAACCTCTCGACAAAATAGACGACTCCTTGATGTTCTCCTCAACACGTGGGTTTTGAACACATGCAAATTTGAAGATTTTGAGTGTTCGAATAATCAAGCGCTTCATCGAAAGTAGTAAACCACCGNATTTAAAAAATTGTGTCACGAGTGTGTTAATTTTATAAATAACTAAGATTTTAATGTTATTGTATGCACTATAACTGACAACATGAATCTCAAAGAGAACAAATGTCCAAGAATGCAAAGCTTCCCTCCAAGGCAAGCGATTGACCGACAATTCAAAGGCAAGCATGAGAAACTACGTCTCTAAACCCTGGATAGGTCAAAGGTTCGAAGATGGTTCCTCACTCAGTAGCGACAAGATTCATTGAGAGTGAAGCACAAATCATCTCGGTGATGAGTCTCGTCGGATACCCCGCATAAGTAGCGACGAGATCCGCCACAAATCTTGTGAGAGATCGAGTCAATGAATTGACCAGGTAGGTGAGACACGGGTCATGTAAGACTTGAGACAAATAACATGTGTCATGACTCATGCGACAAAATAAATCGACTCATCTGTTGATCGATCGACCGAAGCAACATATCTCATAGAGCCTATCAACCAAACCTCTCGACAAAATAGACGACTCCTTGATGTTCTCCTCAACACGGGAGTTTTGAACACCGTGCAAATTTGAAGATTTTGAGTGTTTGAATAATCAAGAGCTTCATCAAAAGTAGTAAACCACCTCTAAGCGTAGACATACAACTTTACAAAGAGTTTGATTATTTGACCAAGGAAATTGTTGGATATTAGCATTAGTCCGATAGAAAAGCTGCCATCTAAACTATCTAACCGCATGCAAAACCATGCATGGCCAGACTCGATGATGCAAGATAGGGTATGTTGCTGTTTATCAGGAGTTGTAGGTCTTACGACTTGATCATAAATCAAGCTGCCAAGGTATGTATGTTAAGCATAATGTCCTAAGACTAATGCAAACATATTTTGGAATTTCAAATTTAAATTTTTTATACCTCACTACACTCAAATGTTTAGTTTCAATTGATGCTGAGTACATCGAAGCAGGTTGTGCACTGAGTTATGCAAATTCTTGCCGACGAATGCATAGAATGTTTGTTTCGGGCCAATCAGTATATATGCGAGGAACTCACTCTATAAGGTAGTTGTTCTCATGGATCAAACCACCCCTTTTCATGCAATGAGTGAGGGCCTGAAGACAAGGTATAAAAGTAATATGTTATGCATATACCTATAGATTGTGTTATCGTTCATATTCTTAAGTCAAAAGTGAGTCCATACTCAGTTTTATTTGATGTCAATTGAGGTTGTTTAACTGTATGAAGTTCTATGGCTGTATATGCAGCGATTCATGTGGTTTTGGTTATGAGTTCTATTTTGAAAAGTTAATTTGAAATTATTTAGGTTGAGTTAGAAGATCTAGTCCATAAGTGAGCCTATGGGTAATCCAGGCAAAAGGAATAAATGTAAATGTTGGCCTATAATTTGGGCAGATCTATCAAATGAATACAAACAAATCGAGGGCATGGGTACCAACCCTAACTTATGTCACACTCGTCAACTAACATAATCCACACTATCGTTGATGTTTTAGTTGAGATTCATCCTTCGCTTCATGTTTCATCTTCTTTGGGATAGTTCAGATGTCTATAATTAGTTTAACATTGCTTAACTCTANCAAGTTTGATTTTAGTTTAGTCAAGTCTAGGTTGGATTGACTTGAACTAGGGTTTGGGATTCAATTAAGTCAATTCTAGATTGGATTAGACTTGAGTTAAATTATGGGTTTAAGATTTGAATTAGGTTGTTTTAGGCTTAAGTTGAATTTAGAGTTTGTAGTTAGATCCAATTAAGTCTTAATCAAGTTGGGTCTAAGTTAGGTTAGACATAAGATAAGTTTAAAGTTTGAGCTAAGTTGAGTTAGTTCAAGGGTTGAATTAGACCTGTGTTGAATGTTAAGTTTAATATTTGAAACTTGAGTTAAGTTGATTTTGGTCTAAGTTAAGTTAGACCTAGGTCAGACTAAGTTTAGAATTTGGTCCAATAAGTTCTAGGTTGGGTAGACTTGATTGGGGTTAAGTTTAGTTGAGTTAGGTCAAAGTTGGGATAAACCTAAATTATGTTTAAAGTTCGAGTTGAGTTGGGCTAGGTCAAAGTTCAGTTAGAACTAGGTTGAATTTAAATTAGAGTTTAGTTTAAATTAGTTCTACGTTGAGTTCAAATTGAGTTTATACTGAGTTAGGTCTATGTTAGGCTAGACCTGAGTTGAATTGATAGATGTTTTCAGTTTAAATTAGGTCTAGATTGGGGCTAGACCTAATTTAAGCTTAAAGTCACTTTACGTTGAGTTAGGTCTAAGTTGGGTTTAAGTTAGGTCTAAATCGGATTAGACCCAAATTAGGTTTAGAGTTTTAGTTGAGTGAGATAATCTCACAACTAAAAGGGTAATTATGATATTAACCCTCCCGAATTAACTTAATGTTTTTATTAAGATGTAATCCTAGGATATTCTAAGTTAATTTTCATGTTTAATTAAAGTTTAGGAGACAATTTAGGCTAAAATGGAAAATTTGCAATTTTACATATTTGCCCCTAATGCTTTAATTTAATTTTTTTCTTAAAGTTTTCAGAGGTGGAAACTATTATTTTAGTGTTTAGGATTAATTCCTTAATTTATTTTTCATTTTCATTTTAATTTATGTTTTTTATTTTTATTTTACTTTTTTATAATTATTTTTCAAAATAATTATAATTTTGATGAAAAATTAGACATTTTGGTGTTAGGAAGATCCCCTAACTTTAAAAAAAATTAGAGACTATCCTTGTTGATAGAGAGAATAATCCTTGAAAATTTATTTTTTTTAGATTTTATAATTATTTTCTTATAATTAAAAGATCCTCTGGGATATTTATTTTATCAAATATTAAATATAAGTTAATTATTTTTATTTCTATTTTTATTCTTTTCTTAGTATAAGTGTATTTTAATTTTATTTCTATGATTTTTTCCTTATTAAGTTATGAATTTTAAAAGTTTAAAAGTATATTCCGTATATAAATAATTCAGAAATTTGAATTTTTACTTAACGCACGTGGTGCTTACTCGATTCTTAGACGCTTTGAAACTCTACGCGACACTCCATGATTCGTCGTGTTTTCCACATGTGTCGCCTCGTTGGCCTCGATTCGGTGTGATGATTCGATCCCATGGTCTGCTCGATCCAATCTGTATCGTCTGTTTCAAATTCATGGAAATGGACATCATCCGTTCATCGTCCCTACGAGCTAGAGAAGCAAGAGTCGTTCGCAATCGAACCCAAAGATCTCACCCTACACTAAACCAAATCACATGGGGTTTGATTCTATGGCTTCATATAGGTGAGACGAACACATCTTTATAGTTAAGTGGGCATGCACTGTAGTTTTGCTTCGCAAAAAAGCAAAACGAGAGAAAAAATGGTGAATTCAAGCCATTATCTTATCCCAAGAGGTGAGGCTTCGATTGAGCTTGACAGAGACGATCGCCTTGATTCTATGAAGCTCCTCCTTACTTCAATTGTCATGTGGTTGGGTCTAAGTATGTGCTAGACCAAGGATGGCTTGGGTTAGTTTTTAACTATGTTAGAGGGTGCGAGAAGAGTGGATTTTGATTGGGATAGGACCCTGTGAAACTAATGAGAGGGTTAATTCTTATTTTTGGTAAGGTTGATGTCAAAGCTGTAAGAAACCCTATATTTCAGTGGTGAAACTGGGGCTGTGTGGTTGTGGAGATAACTTGGAAATGGTGGGAGATGACTGCTAGGGTATGTTGGAGTGTTTTTGGTGTTGAGTGCTAATGGTTTAGGTTGTTGATTAAGGAGCTTGAGGTGTCTCCAGAGCTCTTTGGTTAGCTCCTTTTATAACCATGAGAGGACATGAGAGGAGCTTTAACTTACTTGGGAGACTCTGGTGGATTCTCAAAAGATAAGTAGAGGATTGCCAATAGCTTTTTGGTAGAGATAAAGTGCTTTCTCCATTTTTGATTCCATGAGCATGGTGGCTCCAATGGAGGTGAAAATGGCATGGGGAGGAGCTTGGAGTGATTGGTAGAACTTATGATGGGGTGGCTAGGACCAGAATTGGTCTAATTTGACTCACTCTTGACTTGAGTTTAACTCCCCAAGGTTTAAACATGACTGAGTTGGACTTGGGTGCCAAGTGTTAGCCTCCTTGGCTAAGTGTGCATGGTTTGACTTTTTGTGCTTGTTTGATGTTTAATTTTCTTTTAATTATTTAATATTTAGTTTTAGTGTCATGGTAAGTTATTTGGGTTATGTGAGTAATGTGTGTCATGATTGACCCATGGGGAATGCGCCGTGAGGGATGGACCATGGGCTCTCTCATGATGGTTTGGGCTTTAGGTTAAGGCTGTGCTTTTTTAGTTGAGCATAACACTAGGTGATTAGGGTTGGGTCAACAGGACTTACTTAGTGGGCCTTCGTAATTTAATGTTGATATTTAATTGTCTTTAGTCTTAATATTTTGAATTGATTTTGATTTTGTTTTAAGGAGTTTAGTTGTATACTAAATAATTTGATCATTGGTGAATATTAGTACATTTTTTTTAATTTTTAGGGTTAAGCTGATGTGTTTAGGGTTCATGTCAAATTTAGGGTTAATTAGTGTTAGGAAAACCTTAGGTGAGACCAAAGTTTGACTTTGGTGACTCATCCCTTCCACATTAATTTGAATTTTGATGTATATGATTTTAGTTTAAGGTCATCAATATTGAAGGGTGAACCTCATGTGTTTATTTGTGAAGCTAAACTACAATGTATGCCCACTTAACCACATATATTGGTTTGTCTCACCTAGACAAAACTATAGGATCAACCCCCATGTTATTTGATTGAGTGTAAGGCGAAATCTTAGGTTTCGATTGTGGATGGCTCTCAGTTTTCGATCCCATGGGAAGATAAACGTATGATGTCTATTTCCGTGTTTTTTGGAATGGACGGCAGAGATTGGATGGGGCAGACTGAGGGACCGAATCATAACACGTGGAAAGCTTGACGAATCACAGAGTGCCATGTGGTGTTTTGGAGCATCCGAGGATTGAGTCAATGCACATGGGTTAAGTGAAAAATTCAAATTTTTTGAATTACTTAAATCCAAAAATGCTTATAAACTTAAACAATTCATAACTAAATAAAAAATCCAAGAAATAAAATGAAAATACCCATGAACTCACTAAATAGAAGAGAAAAAAAATGAAAAGAAATAATTAACTTATATTTAATTTTTAATTAATTAATTATTTGAGAGGATATTTTAATTATAAGAAATTAAATATAAAACATAAAAATATGAAATTTTAATGAATTATTCTCTTTGTCATCAGGGATATTCTTGGATTTTTTCAAAGTTAGGGGATCTCCCTAACACCAAAATGTTTAATTTTTCATCAAAATTATAACTATTTTGAAAATAATTATAAAATCTAAAATAAAAATAAAAAAATATAAATTAAAATCTAAATTTAAAAAAAAAGGAAGCAGTCCTAAACACTAAAACAATAATTTCCACCTTTAAAAAAAATAAAATAAAATTAGTGTGTTAAAAGCAAAAATGTAAAATTACAATTTTCGCATTTTAGCCCAAATTATCTCCTAAACATAAATTGAACATAAAAATTAACTTAGAAAATCTTAGGATTACATCCTAATGAAAACATTAAGTTAATTCAGGAGGGTCAATCTCAAAATTACCCGTTTAGTTGTGAGATTACCTCACTCAACTAAAACTCTAAACCTAATAATCTGATTTAGACCTAACTTAATTCAAATTCAATTTAGGTCTAACCCAACTTAGACCTAACTCAACCTAAGTGACTTTAAGCTTAACTTAGGTCTAGCCCTAATCTAAACCTAATTTAAACTAAACAAAACTATAAATTCAACTCAGGTCTAGCTTAACCTAGACCTAACTCAATATAAACTCAATTTAAACTAAACCTAGACCAAATTTAAACTTAACTTAAATTTAAATTCAACCTAGTTCTAACCTAACTTAGACCCAGCCCAACACAACTCGAACTCTAAACATAACATAGGTCTATCTCAATTTAGATCTAACTCAACTAAGCTTAACCCCATTCAAGTCTAATCAACTTAGACCTGATTGAACCAAATTCTAAACTTAGTCTGACATAGGTCTAACATAACTTAAACCTAAATCAACTTAACTCAAGTTTCAAATCTTAAACTTAGCATTCAACACAGGTCTAATTAAACCCTAGACCTAACTCATCTTAGCCCAAAACATAAAACTTATACTAGGTCTATCCTAACTTAGACCCAGCTCGATTAAGACTTAATTAGATCTAACTTAACCAAACCTTACATTTAACTTAGGTCTAACCTTTGTTAGGCCTAAACCAAGCTAATTTAAATCTTAAACTCTGAATTTGATTCAAGTCTAATCCAACTTACACTTGACTTAAATGAATCCTAAAACCTAACTCAATTCTATTCCAACCTAAACTTGACTCTACCAAAAGCAAACTTTGGTCAACCTGACCTAACTCGAGTTAACTCAAAAAAATTAAACCAAACTTGGGTTAAACTGACCTAACTCGGGTTAACCCAAATCAACTTAAACCAATCTTCGATCAATATGACCTAACTCAGGTTAACCCAAACCAACCTAAACCAATCATAGATCAACCAACCTAACTTGGGTTAACCCAAACCAACTTAAACTGAACCGAGTTAACCCGACTTAACTTAAGTTAACCTAAACCAACTTAAACCATTCTTGGGTCAACCTGACTTAACTTGGGTTATCCCTAAACAACAAAAACAAACCTGTGTCAACCTGACCTAACTCAGGTTAACCCAAATTAACTTAAATTCAAATCTGAGCTAGCCCAGGTTAACCCAACCTAACTTGGGCTAACCCAAATCAACTAAAATTCAACCAGAGCCAACCCGATCTAACTTGGTTTAACCCAAACTAGCATAAACCAATTCTAGGTTAACCCGACCTGTCTCAACTCAAACTCAAGTAACAACCTAAGCTAAGGAGTGTTTGACAACTCACAAGAGAATAAAAGTGCACTTAACACACACAAGAGACGACACAGGTTGAAGTGCAAAATAAGCATAACATAAAATATACCCTAAAAAGCATTACCCTTCAACCCTAAATTGCAACATGCTTTGAGAAGGAACTTTGAAGGAGGCAATCCATGGCTGCAAACAAAGTACCTTCTGGTCACTCGTAACTAATCAAACCACAAACCTCATGACCCCGGGAGGACAGAATCATTGGATCTTAAATGGATCATTTCAAAAATAAAAATAACAACAAAATCATAAAATTTACTCAGGTAAGAAGACTTAAACAACCTAAAATTTTCAACCTAAATTTTGAAAAAGACACTAAAACTTAACAGAAACCATAATGAACAAAGATTACCGAATGCAAATTTAACCCTGCCATTTGGGTACGAAGATCTCTTAAAGGATGCAATCCATGGTTGTTGACAAGAATCTTATGGTCGGAGTTGTCTTTACTACCTCTCTAGATTAAGTAGATTAGAGAATCCGACAAACTTGGGACGGCAGAATGCTATGAACATCTTGATTGGGTTGTCCTAAATAAAAAGTGATAATAATACAAACAAAAAAACTATTATTTCTCTTGCATTAAATTGAAGCTTACTGACTCTGTTTTGCAATACTGTTCGAGACAACCTACAAAATACCGCCTTTGATTTATTTTACATGTTATTAGGGTGTGCTAACTTTATTTTACAGGGTTACTTTAAATAAATAAGTTGATGTAGTAACCTAAGAATTATACTTTGAGTCTTCTTTTCTTTTGTAGAGTTAGGTAGTGTTATGGTCAACTAACTAGACATCCAAACTATCCAAAAGAAGATGAAACATGAAGCGAAGGATGAAACTTAACTAAACAATAAATGGTAGTGTAGATGGTGTTATTTTACCAGTTTGACATAAGTTAGCGTTGATACCCTTACCGTTAGTTTGTATGTATTCATTTGATAGGTTTGCCCAAATTATAGGCTTACATTTATATTTCTGCCTTCTGCCTGGATTATCGAAAGGCTCACTTAAGGACTAGATCTTTTATCCCAACCTTAAAAACTTCAACGAAACTTTTCAACATTGAACTCATAACCAAAATCACATGAATCACTGCATTCACAACCATAGAAATATAACTTAAACAACCTTGATTGAAATCAAATAAAACTAAGTAGGTACTCCTTTTCAACTTAGGAATATGAATTATAACACGATCTATAAGCATATGCATAACATATTGCTCCTATTCCTTGTCTTCAGACCCCTACTCATTTCATTTAAAGGGGTGATTTGAGCCATGAGAACCACTACCTTATGGAGTGAGTTCCGTCTATATATTCCGATTGGCCTTTTAAAACAAACCTTCTATGCATTCATCATTAATGATTTACATAACCCAGTAGACAAACTTCATTGATTGACTGAACATCAATTAAAACTAAACATTTGAGTGTAGTGAGGTATAAAACATTTAAATTTAAAATTCTAAAATATGTTTGCATTAGTCATAAGACATTATACATATCATACATACCTAGACAACTTGATTTATGATCGAGTTGTAAGGTCTACAACTCCTGATAAACAACAACCTACCATATCTTGCATCATCAGGACAAGTCATACATGATTTTGAATACGATTAGGTGGTTTAGATGGCAACCCCTTCTAGGAAGGGTTGTAAGTCCATTGCATTGCATGTTTTCCTTTTTATAGGGTTTTGAAGTTTGAATTTTCTTGGCAAACTTCACCCTACGACTCTAAGGTTGTTTTTCCAACTATAACATAAATCCTCATCTTTAAACTCCAACATAATTGTATGCCAGGTTGTCCTAACATTCTAATAATATATCAAAATAAACATTAAAAATATTTATTTGAAAACTTCGAGATTCATTTTCTTGAGGATAAATCTACAACATTAATCAAGAGTTTTCATAAGTAGCTTTAGCTACTTAAGATGTAATTAACTACAGATGCTTGCCTTTATAAAAAAGAGAAGACATATCAACTAACTTATTAATGCGGGTAAATTTAGTGTGTAAATTTTGTAAATGTTTTTCTATATTACAAAATACACATGATAGATATAACAACAAATATGCAATATAATCTCAACAAAAATACCTTTTATGAAAATAGTTTATATTTAAAACTCTTTTTAAACATCCGAATCCCCTTTAAAATCAACTCAAATGTACTTATCGCTTAAGTAATAAAGGGCTCTAATGGAGTCCTAGATATTGATCCCACAGGGAAGTTGGAAAAACCTATAAGTAAATTCCTAAAATTTTTTTATAATTTAAAAATAGAAAAATAAAAGTAAAGTGAAAAGTTTTAATATTAACTACTAAAGTGAATGCTATATAAAATGCAGTTGAAAGATAGAGTTAACTAACTAAAACCTAAACTTTTAAAAGTAAAATTATGAAAACTAAATAAAGTTTTTGTTGACGGTAAATTCAAATTTAAGAAAGAATCATTCCCCTAGTATATGAATTACGAAGAAATTAAAATCATTTGAATATATATATAAAATCTATTTTGTGTCAAATAGGAGCAATCCTATTCTTTACCCTATTCCGAGTGTTATAAAGAACATTGAATAATCCAGAGTTTGGTCCCTAATTCCGTGGTTAGGCTTGGAGGATACCGACTGCCACTCCAGAGCTCTCACTACTCCCTCCCTTGAGGGCTAACAATCTTACATTAGTTTCCAATCAACTGGACCAAATTGAGGATTTTAATCTGTCACCTTAAAATCTCCAATTGTGCATCTAACAAAATATATTTACCTATGTATTTGCACTTAATGTCATAGATGACATACTCTCCCATGAAATCAAATGTGATTCTCCCCCTGTTGTAGAAATCATAGTCCTTTTTAGAACATATGTTTCTCAACATGTTTTAACATTTCAATTGGTCAGATCAAAATGTAAATGAAAATTAGAGTTCAAATCATCACAATATATTAATATTTAAAACCATAGAAAACAAAATCAATTCTTCACAAAACCATATCTCAAAGTAGGGAGAATGATACAGAAGACTACTCAGAATTCATGAGAAGGATACGACAAAACACGAATTTCATATATAAAAACAAGTTTACAAAATAAAAGAAATAAAAGACACAACTTATCTCACAATCCCTCCCAAGAAAATTCCTAGAAGTTATCTCTAAGCCTTTCTCTCTTTACAAGCACACTCAATTCTCTCTTTGAAGTGTAATGAAGAAGATCACCTTCCCTCTCCTCTTACATCCATAGAAGAAAATCTCTTCTTTTCTCGTTGCCTTCCACACCACCCCCACTTTCTTGTCCTTTTCATCCCCCCTCACTCCTTGAAATCTTCCTCTTTTATTTTGGGCTGCCTCTTTTTAAAAAGAATTCAAAAGTCCCTCCAAAATTCCCTCCAAAAGTCAACTCTTTTAAATTTAAAAGATGTGTCATTTGATCCAAAAGACATATCCCTTCATAAAAGAACCTTCCAAAGTGTCTAGATGCAATGAATTACTCTAATAGGTGTGTAGAACAAGTGTCCCTTTAAAAAATCACGCAAAATTTGTCTCGAACTATCTTAATCCACAAAAAAGTCGTCTCTGGAGCATCATGTGCCAAACCTCTGTCAAACAGTGCATCATGCGCCGATCTGACACTTCATGCACTAGAATTCCAAAATTCGCTGTTTTGGATCCAAATTTCGTCCTTTTTGCCACTTTTGTTCCAAATATCTAAAAATGATATACCTGCAACAAAAATATGAAAATACCCTTCTTTAAAGTGCAATATCAACAAAAATAAGTATGAAATATGTACTTAAAACAATACATTATTTTGGTGTTCGCCTATCATTTATAAAGTCTCCTACATGATTGTTCACGAATAGCTCGTGTTTGACTCATTAGACAAACGAGTTGAACACGAGCCAATTTTTTTGTTTGAAATATAAATGAGCTGAATACAAACAATAACATGTTTTAACGAGTCAAACACAAGCTGAACCTGACTAGCTCTTGTTCGACTTGTTTAAACCCCTAGGAGCGACATAGTTGATTTACATTAATGAACATTGTACAATATTTATATATACATAATATCATACACAAAGGAATGTGTATTAAACCCATATTAATGCTTCAAATAAGCAACAAATTAATAGAAAGAGATATAAATGGAATTATATATAGTACAATACAAGGTATTTATGATATTCCTTTAATACTTCAATGGTTCTCTTACAAAGAAGTAAATCATGAAGATGAGGCCTTATATGCCAAAAAAAATAAAATAAAATAATTTTATTTTATTTTATCTGAAAGCCGACAACTTTCTCTCTCCAACTTCTCTTTCCACATATCACAACGAGAGGTTAGTTGATAGATGATCTGTGAACTGTGCTCCTTCTTACTTTTTTTATATTTATTTATATAAAGAAATATTAAATATTTAATATCAAAATGTAAGGTTAGTTTGGAGATGAGCATAATATAAAAATAGTTATTTTTCAAATTTTAAAACTCAAAAGAACCTCTCAAATCTTCCTCAATTGATATTTAATATCTTGCAAAAAAATAAAATTTGTAATTAACAGTAGAGGCTTCCCCCAAAAAGACATTAATTATATGGGCTTCTTCTCGATACTTGGGGAGTTGAGCCTGACCAGGTATGTCCCAAACCTTGCTCGATAAATTGGGGGATTGTTAACCTCACTTTTGGTTGAGGTTCAGTTTTTCTTCTTTAGTAGCCTAAGGTTTAGCCATAAGAATTTTCTATTGACTATTCTTAGAAAACTAGACAAGGAGCCCTCATCATTAGAAATTTCAAACTCTTCTCTACTCAACCTGAAGATTTCCACACATATTGGTCCTAACTCTAGCACTTAGTAGGTGGGGTCACTATGGGGGAAACTCAAGATGAGTCACCTTTAGGACTGCTGGACCTTAGGGTTACTCACCATTAGAAATTCTAAACTCTTCTCTACTCAACTTGAAGTTCCACACATTGGTCCTAACCTCGACACTTAGTAGAGTGGGGTCACTATGGGGGAAACTCAAGATGAGTCACCCTTAGGACTGCTGGACCTTAGGGTTGACCCTTGGTGTTGGTCTAGGGTTAATACATCTGTTTGCACTCACAATCACTCACTACCTCTAAACCTAGAATTTCTAGGCTCTGGTCCCTTGATACTTTTGGGAGACTCCTGTAGGTGGTTCCCTAAACCCATTAGCCCTAGGCTAGGGTTTAGCTAAGACCACTATATAAAGGACCCAAAATGGGGTTTCTATTGGTCCATGACTTATTAATGGTGGTTGATACTCTAACTCTACTAAGATGCCCAACCTACCCTATTGCCCCCAAATTCCCCAAATTACCCAGATACCCTTGGGACCCCAAATTTGGCAAAAAATCTCCAAATCTAGCAAAAATACCCAAACTTGGTTCAAAAAAATCATTTCAAACACCTTGAAAACACCTAAATTACCAAAAATCCCAAAATTGGCCAAATTACCAAAATACCCCTCTTGGGCCCAAAATTACAAATATTCCAAAAAATCCAAAAAATTTCCAAAACCTCCCAAATATTTCCAATTTCATTTTCCTCAACTATCACATGACCCAATTTGGCCAATTTGACTATCCTTGATCAAAACCCCCAAATTACCCTTTAAAGGCCCAAATTTCCCCAAATTCAACTCAAATGTCCATCAATATTATCTCAATTTACTCCAATTTCAATCATAAAATCAAATTTACTCTTTATATGGCCAAACTAGACCAAATCCAAGCTTAATTGACCCATGATTTGAGCCCAATTTTGGTATAGGTCAAACCCCCAATTTTGGTCACACCTAATCTCACCAAATTGAACCCATAGCCTAGTCAATTGGCCCCAATTAATGTTGAAAAATATTTATAACATTCTTAAACATCAAAATAAACCATCAATTAGCCTTGGTGAAGCCTCAAATCCATTAGATTTTTGGCCTAAATCCAAAATTCCCAAATTTAGCCCCAAATTTGCTAAGTCCCCAAATTTCACCCACCCTAAATCCAAAATTCCCAAATTTAGCCCCAAATTGGCTAAGTCCCCAAATTCCACCCAATTGATTGACTTAACCCCCAAATTGGCATCCAATTCAAGTTGAAAACTCTTTATGGGGTCCCTATTGACCATTTAAAATAATAAATTTGGAATTAACCCAAGGCTAGCTCAACATAGACCCAAGCCTATCCCAATATGACCAAATTGATTAAAATTTAAAATTCCCTCAAATTGACCCTTCAATTGAGCCCAAAACCACTTCCATCCTTCACCAAAGTTGTTCATTATGATCATCCACACCAAATGTAACATTTATTTTGGTCATTTAACATGGATAACCTAGCCAAAACCTAAAATTTGACCATATGAACCCACATTGAACCCATGCACTAAATGTGACCCAACCACCATAAAGCAACCAAATTAACTTTACCTCAGCCATTAGTTGACCCCTAAGACTGAGCCAAAACCCATATAACCACTTAAACTAAGCCATGGACCAAGGGTCCCCCAAATTAAGGGATCTTATTCCCAAAAATATACATGCTTAAGATATCCTTGCCAAATCAAAACACATTTGCATTAAATTGTTGTGATAAATTCCTCTGGATGCCCTGAGCACCTAGCCACCTCCCCCTGGCCGGCCGACCAGCCTACTGGCCAAAAAATGACCAAACTGAGAGCTACCCCCATGGAGCTTCACCTAAATCAAACCTAGAGGCCAACTCAGCCAAATTGAATTGTAGAGCTCCTCTGCCCTCCACCTAAGGACCAAATTACACCCTCTAATTGTCCATGACAGTCCCTCCTTTGCCATTTTTATAAAAAGAACCTCCCACGGCCATGGCAAGGTGTGCTGAAAATTTCTTAGAGAGACCTCCCCAAATTGACCACAGAGCTTCCCTAAGATCCCCTCAGTGCATCCCAACTACTTTCCCTCACCAATTTCCACTGTCGGAGTTCAATTTTGAGCTTGAAACCTTGCCGGAAACCAGGATAGAGCTCATTACACCTCCACACTCCACCAAACTCAAATTAACTTTACCCACACCTTCACAACAGTGAAAGAAGCCAGAGCTCCATAAAATCCCCCTTCCACAGAGCCTCTACCATACCTCTAGACCAACACCCAAATCTGGCCGTGATCGAATTCCTACTTAGGCCTTACACCACAACAAGAGGCTTGTCGGCACTATTTTTGGTGTGGGGTTTGCCCATAAGAAGCTGTCGGTCATCGGAATTGAAATCCCGTTGCCCGCTTCGGAAGGACGTTTTTTTTAAAAAAAAAAATTTAGTTTTGAAAAAGATGAAGTTAAACTGACCCCATAATTTTCATAGTTTA
>JXCR01146599.1:560360-587572 GCA_002079205.1 Phalaenopsis hybrid cultivar | reverse complement strand
TGAGCTAGCCCTAGGCCAGAAAGTCCTTTGGCCAAAATTTCATAATTTTATGAATTTTTTGTGATTTATTAAAATTAACTGAAGTTCTGAGGACTTTAATAAAAATAAAATATTTTATTTATTGAAAAATATATTTTATATTTTTGGAAAATCTCTCTAAGGTCAGGAAACCTAGAGAAATTTATTTTTATATTTTTTCTGATTTTTATTTATTTTTTCTAGAATTATTTTAGTGAAAATTCTATTTTTAAACCTTAAGAAATCATTTTAAGTTTTAAAAATAGATATCTTTATCTTTAAACTTTGGAAAAATATTCCAATAAAAATAAATATCTTTATTTTTAGACCTTGGAAAAAAGATTCTAATGATTCCTAAGTGTTTAGGAAATAATTTAGAATATTTCCATGGGTTTAATATTTTTTAGGATTTTTATGATTTTTTTATTATTTTTAATTATTAAAAATAATTGAAAATTGNAAACATCATTCTCCTTGTCAAGAAATTATAGTTAATGGATAAAATGAATTAGTTCAATTTATATTGTGCCAACTAGAAGCATAACTATTCTTTACCCTTTGGTCCAGGCATAAAGAACATTGATTAATCCTACGCTTGTTTACTGAATCTGCGGCTAGGCTGGGATGATACCGGCTCTCACTTTGGAGCTCTCAGGTTCCCCTCACCTGAGGGCTAACATCTACACTTCAGCACCTAAACGATAGGACCGAATTCGAAGATTTTAGTTGCCTGAGGGCTAACATCTACACTTCAACACCCAAATGATAGGACCAAATTGAGGATTTTAGCTTTCCACTCTAAAATCTCCAATTCTACGCTCGATAATTTTTATTTCCCTATTTATTTGCACCAAATTGGGGATTTTAGTCTGTCACTCTAAAATCTCCAATTCTACGCTCGATAATTTTTTTTCCATATTTATTTGCACCCAACTTTTCACTCTAAAATCTCCAATTCTACGCCCGATAATTTTATTTCCCTATTTATTTGCACCCAACTTTCCTCTAAAATCTCCAATTCTACGCCTGATAATTTTATTTCCCTATTTATTTGCACCCAACTTCTAATCTAAAATCTCCAATTCTACGCCCGATAATATTATTTCCCTATTTATTTGCACCCAACTTCCGAGGGCTTTGAGGCTTTGACCTCCCTGAATCTTGGATGTAACATTTCCCTATTTATTTGCACCCAACTTCCAAGGGCTTTAACCTCCCTGAATCTTGGATGTAATCCTTCCCTATTTATTTGCACCCAACTTCCAAGGGCTTTGACCTCCCTGAATCTTGGATGTAATCTTCACTAGACCGAATTGGGGATTTTAGTCTGTCACTCTAAAATCTCCAATTCTACTCCCGATAATTTTATTTCTCTATTTATTTGCACCCAACTTCCAAGGGCTTTGACCTCCATGAATCTTGGATGTAATCTTCAGTTTAGTTGTAAAACTCAACATATTTTAACAAATCAATTGACTAGTTTGAAAGTAAATTAAGATCGAAGTGAAAAGATCATCACAATTTCTTAAACATTTTCTTAGCTACACCAATTCAAATTACCATTTCACAAATCTTGAGTAAAGGAAAAAGTCAGAGAAAACTACTCAGAACTCATGGGAAAACACAACAAAACTCAGAATTCATATATAAAATCAAAGTCATACAAACTACAACAAACAAATAACTTATCTTTAATTTTTCCCCAAGAACACTCCTCGAAGTTCCTCTGAATCTCTTCCTTTCTTTACAACACACATAATTCCTTTTCGAAATAGCAAGGAGGAAGAAATCTCTTACTTTCCCTCCACTCTTACAATCTCTCAAAGAATTCCTCACAATTGTTACACTCTATTGGAAATTCTATACACTAATGGTAAACTCCAAGGCCTTTAGACTCCCCCAATTTTCGGCCAAAATGTTCTTTTAAAGTTGTGGATGAGCTTTCTCAAGAGTTGCCTAAGCATCCCTTCAAAATTTGGCCTTATCCAAAGCTTGAGTAGGCATAACCGTCGATCTCGCCGTCGGCGGCCTTGAGGGCACCGTCGGCGGGCTTCTAAAGAATTTTGTCTTGTAGTCTCAGGAAAAAGGGCGCCGTTGGCGACTTAGTTCAATTCTCCACATTTTGGTCTTTTTCGCTTTGAATTCGTTTCTTTTTGCATCTTTTTGCTCCAATGACCTCAATTCATCATTCCTGCAACAAAACATCAAAAATACCTTTCTTTAAAGTGCAATATCATTAAAAATAGTATAAAATAGGTATGCAAATCTCAACATATTTTCCTTTGGTCAGAAAGCTGCCATCTAAACTATCTAACCGCATGAAAAACCATGCATGGCCAGACTCGATGATACTAGATAGGGTATGTTGCTATTTATCAGGAGTTGTAGGTCTTACGACTTGATCATAAATCAAGTTGCCAAGGTATGTATGTTAAGCAAAATGTCCAAAGACTAATGCAAACATATTTTGGAATTTCAAATTTAAATTTTTTATTCCTCACTACACTCAAATGTTTAGTTTCAATTGATGCTGAGTACATTGAAATAGGTTGTGCACTAAGTTATGCAAATTTTTGCTGACAAATGCATAGAATGTTTATTTCGGGCCAATCAGTATATATGCGAGGAACTCACTCTATAAGGTAGTTGTTCTCATGGATCAAACCACCCCTTTTCATGCAATGAGTGAGGGCCTGAAGACAAGGTATAGAAGCAATATGTTATGCATATACCTATAGATTGTGTTATCGTTCATATTCCTACATCAAAAGTGAGTCCGTACTCAGTTTTATTTGATGTCAATTGAGGTTGTTTAAGTGTATGAAGTTCTATGGCTGTATATGCAACGATTCATGTGGTTTTGGTTATGAGTTCTATTTTGAAAAGTTAATTTGAAATTATTTCGGTTGAGTTAGAAGATCTAGTCCATAAGTGAGCCTATGGGTAATCCAGGCAAAATGAACAAATGTAAATGTTGGCCTATAATTTGGGCAGATCTATTAAATGAATACAAACAAATCAAGGGTATGGGTACCAAACCTAACTTATGTCAAACTCGTCAACTGACATCATCCACACTATCGTTGATGGTTTAGTTGAGATTCATTCTTCGCTTCATGTTTCATCTTCTTTGGGATAGTTCATATGTTTATAATTAGTTTAACATTGCTTAACTCTACAATGAAAAGAAGACTCAAAGAAAAACATCCTATGTCACTACAATAGCTTATTTTTTAAAAGAAGCCATGCAAAACAGAGTTAGCACACCCTAATAACATGTAAAATAAATCTAAGGTGACATTTTGTAGGTTGTCTCAAACATTCCTGCAAAATAGAGTTAGTACTCTTCATTTTAATGTAAGTGAAAAAAAATTTTTTTTTTTGGATTCTTATAATTTTTTATTTAGGACAACCAATTCAAGATGCCCATGACATTTCGTCATCACAAAGTTGTCGAATTCCCTAATCTATTTAGTCAAGAGATTTGGTCAAGTCTACTCCGACCAAAAGATTATTGTCACAACCATAAGTTGCGTCCTCCAAGAGATCTTCGTAGACCCAGGTAGCAGGGTTAAAGTTGAGTTCGGTGATCTTTGTTCTTTAAAGTTTCTTTTAATCTTTAGTATCTCTTTAGAATTTTATAGAGTTGAAAATTTTAGGTTGCTTGAGTCTTTTTAGCCTATTAAATTTTCTGATCTTGTTCTTATTTTTATTTTTGAAATTTCTTGGTCAAGATCCGNAAAGAAGACTCAAAGAAAAAACATCCTATGTCACTACAATAGCTTATTTATTAAAAGAAGCCATGCAAAACAGAGTTAGCACACCCTAATAACATGTAAAATAAATCTAAGCTGACATTTTATAGGTTGTCTCAAACAATCCTGCAAAATAGAGTTAGTACTCTTCATTTTAATGTAAGTGAAATAAATGTATTTTTTTTGGATTATTGTAATTTTTTATTTAGAACAACCAATTCAAGATGCGCATGGAATTTCGTCATCCCAAATTTGTCGAATTCCCTAATCTATTTAGTCGAGAAAGTTGGTCAAGTCTACTCCGACCAGAAGATTATTATCACAACCATAGGTTGCGTCCTCCAAGAGATCTTCGTAGACCTAGGTAGCAGGGTTAAAGTTGTGTTCAGTGATCTTTGTTCGTTAAAGTTTCTTTTAATCTTTACTATCTCTTTAGAATTTTATAGAGTTGAAAATTTTATGTTGCTCGAGTCTTCTTAGCATATTAAATTTTCTGATCTTGTTCTTATTTTTATTTTTGAAATGGCTCGGTCAAGATCTCATGGTTTTATCCTCCTGGGGTTCATGGGATTGTGGTTTGATTAGTCAAGAGTGACTGAAAGGTACTTCTTTAAAATTCATGGGTTTCCTCCTCCAAAGTTCCTTCTCAATCTAGGTTGCATTTTATGATTGATGTTTATGTTTTAATGATTTATAGTTTATATTTCATGTTATGCTTACTTTGCATTTCAACCTGTGTCATCTCCGGTGTGTGTTAAGTGTGCTTTTATTCTCTTATGAGAGGTCAAATATTCCTTAACTTAAATTAATTGAGTTTGTGTTGAGTTAAGTTGGGTTAACCCATAATTAGTTTAAGTAAGTTTAGTTTAACTCGAGTTAGGTCGGGTTAACCCAAGTTGAATTAATTTTGTTAGCCTAAGTTAGGCTGGGTAACCTAGGTTTGAATTTAAGTTTATTTAGGTTAACCTGAGTTAGGTTGGGTTAACTCAGGTTTGTTTTAGTTGTATCAGGTTAGCCCGTGTAAGGTAAGGTTGACCCAGGATTGGATTAAGTTTGTTTGGGTTAAACCAAGTTAAGTCGGGTTGGCCCAAGTTTAGCTTAAGGTGGTTTGGGTTAACCCGAGTAAGGTCAGGGTGTCCCATGATTGGTTTAAGTTGATTTGGACTAACCCGAGTTAGGTCGGGTTGACCCAAGTTTGATTTTAGTTTAGTCAAGTCTAGGTTGGATTGACTTGAACTAGGGTTTGGGATTCAATTAAGTCAATTCTAGATTGGATTAGACTTGAGTTAAATTATGGGTTTAAGATTTGAATTAGGTTGTTTTAGGCTTAAGTTGAATTTAGAGTTTGTNTAGTCAAGAGTGACTGAAAGGTACTTCTTTAAAATTCATGGGTTTCCTCCTCCAAAGTTCCTTCTCAATCTAAGTTGCATTTTATGATTGAATTTTATGTTTTAATGATTTATAGTTTATATTTCATGTTATGCTTACTTTGCATTTCAGCCTGTGTCATCTCCGGTGTGTGTTAAGTGTGCTTTTATTCTCTTATGAGAGGTCAAATACTCCTTAACTTAAATTAATTGAGTTTGAGTTGAGTTAAGTTGGGATAACCCATAATTAGTTTAAGTTAGTTTAGGTTAACTCGAGTTAGGTCGGGTTATCCGAAGTTGAATTAATTTTATTAGCCTAAGTTAGGATGGGTAACCTAGGTTTGAATTTAAGTTTATTTAGGTTAACCTGAGTTAGGTTGGGTTGACTCATGTTTGTTTAAGTTGTATCAGGTTAGCCCAAGTAAGGTAAGGTTGACCCAGGATTGGATTAAGTTTGTTTGGGTTAAACCAAGTTAAGTCGGGTTGGCCTAAGTTTAGCTTAAGGTGGTTTGAGTTAACCCAAGTTAGGTCAGGTTGTCCCATGATTGGTTTAAGTTGATTTGGACTAACCCGAGTTAGGTCAGGTTGACCCAAGTTTGATTTTAGTTTAGTCAAGTCTTGGTTGGATTGACTTGAGCTAGATTTTGGGATTCAATTAAGTCAAGTCTAGATTGGATTAGACTTAAGTTAAATTATGGGTTTAAGATTTGAATTAGGTTGTTTTAGGCCTAAGTTGAATTTAGAGTTTGTATAAGTTAGATCCAATTAAGTCTTAATCAAGTTGGGTCTAAGTTAGGTTAGACATAAGATAAGTTTAAAGTTTGAGCTAAGTTGAGTTAGGTCAGAGGTTGAATTAGACCCGTGTTGAATGTTAAGTTTAATATTTGAAACTTGAGTTAAGTTGATTTAGGTCTAAGTTAAGTTAGACCTAGGTCAGACTAAGTTTAGAATTTGGTCCAATCAGTTCTAGGTTGGGTAGACTTGATTGGGGTTAAGTTTAGTTGAGTTAGGTCAAAGTTGGGATAAACCTAAATTATATTTAAAGTTAGAGTTGAGTTGGGATAGGTCTAAGTTCAGTTAGAACTAGGTTGAATTTAAATTTGAGTTTAGTTTAAATTAGTTCTGCGTTGAGTTCAAATTGAGTTTATACTAAGTTAGGTCTAGGTTAGGCTAGACCTGAGTAGAATTTATAGATGTGTTTAGTTTAAATTAGGTCTAGATTGGGGCTAGACATAAGTTAAGCTTAAAGTCACTTTAGGCTGAGTTAGGTCTAAGTTGAGTTTGACCTAAATTGAAATTGAATTAAGTTAGGTCTAAATCGGATTAGACCCAAAATTAGGTTTAGAGTTTTAGTTGAGTGAGGTAATCTCACAACTAAAAGGGTAATTATGATATTAACCCTCCCGAATTAACTTCATGTTTTTATTAAGATGTACTCCTAGGATATTCTAAGTTAATTCTCATGTTTAATTCAAGTTTAGGAGACAATTTGGGCTAAAATGGAAAATTTGCAATTTTACATATTTGCCCCTAATGCTTTAATTTAATTTATTTTTTTTAAGTTTTTAGAGGTGGAAACTATTATTTTAGTGTTTAGGATTAATTCCTTAATTTATTTTTCTTTTTCATTTTAATTTATGTTTTTTTTATTTTTATTTTACTTTTTTATAATTATTTTTCAAAATAATTATAATTTTGATGAAAAATTAGACATTTTGGTGTTAGGAAGATCCCCTAACTTTTAAAAAATTAGAGAATATCCTTGATGATAGAGAGAATAATCCTTGAAAATTTATTTTTTTTAGATTTTATAATTATTTTCTTATAATTAAAAGATCCTCTAGGATATTTAATTTATCAAATATTAAATATAAGTTAATTATTTTTATTTCTGGTTTTATTATTTTCTTAGTATAAGGGTATTTTAATTTTATTTCTATGATTTTTTCCTTATTAAGTTATGAATTTTAAAAGTTTAAAAGTATATAAATAATTCAAAATTTTGATTTTTTACTTAACCCACGTGGTGCTTACTCGATCCTTAGACGCTTTGAAACTCTACGTGGCACTCCGCGATTCGTCGTGTTTTCCACATGTGCGCCTCGCTGGCCTCGATTCGGTGTGATGATTCAATCTCATGGTCTGCCCAATCCAATAACTATCGTATGTTTCAAATTCATGGAAATGAACAACATCCGTTCATCGTCCCTACGAGCTGGAGAAGCGAGAGTCGTTCGCAATCGAACCCAAAAATCTCACCCTACACTAAACCAAATTGCATGGGGTTTGATTATTTGGCTTCATATAGGTGAGACGAACATATCTATGCGGTTAAGTGGGCATGCACTGTATTTTTGCTTCACAAACAAACAAATCGAGAGAAAAAATGCTGAATTCAAGCCATTATCTTATCCCAAAAGGTGAGGCTTTGATTGAGCTTGACAGAGACGATCGTCTTGATTCTATGAAGCTCCTCCTTACTTCAATTGTCATGTGGTTGGGTCTAAGTAGGTGCTAGACCAAGGATGGCTTGGGCTAGTGTTTAGCTATGTTAGAGGGTGCGAGAAGAGTGGATTTTGATTGTGATAGGACCCCGTGAAACTAATGAGAGGGTTAATTTTTATTTTTGGTAAGGTTGATGTCAAAGCTGTAAGAAACCCTAGATTTCAGTGGTGAAACGAGGGCTGTGTGGTTGTGGAGATAACTTGGAAATGGTGGGAGATGTCTGCTAGGGTATGTTGGAGTGTTTTTGGTGTTGAGTGCTAATGGTTTAGGTTGCTGATTAAGGAGCTTGAGGTGTCTGCAGAGATTTTTGGTTAGCTCCTTTTATAGCCATGAGAGGACATGAGAGGAGCTTTAACTTACTTGGGAGACTCTGGTGGATTCTCAAAAGATAAGCAGAGGATTTCCAATAGCTTTTTGGTAGAGATAAAGTGCTTTCTCCATTTTTGATGCCATGAGTATGGTGGCTCCAATGGAGGTGAAAATGGCATGAGGAGGAGCTTGGAGTGATTGGTGGAACTTATGGTGGGATGGCTAGGACCAGAATTGGTCTAATTTGACTCACTCTTGACATGAGTTTGGCTCCCCAAGGTTTAAACATGATTGAGTTGGACTTGGGCGCCAAGTGTTAGCCTCCTTGGCTAAGTGTGCATGGTTAGACTTTTTGTGCTTGTTTGAAGTTTAATTTTCTTTTAATTATTTAATATTTAGTCTTTAGTGTCATGGTAAGTTATTTGGGTTATGTGAGTAGTGTGTGTCATGATTGACTCACGGGGAATGCGCCGTGAGGGATGGACCATGGGCTCTCCCATGATGGTTTTGGCTTAAGATTAAGGCTGTGCTTTTTTAGTTGAGCATAACACTAGGTGATTAGGGTTGGGTCAACAGAACTAACTTAGTGGGCCTTCGTAATTTAATGTTGATATTTAATTATCTTTAGTCTTAATATTTTGAATTGATTTTGATTTTGTTTTAAGGATTTTAGTTTTATACTAAATAATTTGATCATTGGTGAATCTTAGTATTTTTTTTTAATTTTTAAGGTTAAGCTGATGTGTTTAGGGTTCATGTCAAATTTAGGGTTAATTAGTGTTGGGAAAACCTTATGTGAGACCAAAGTTTGACTTTGGTGACTCATACCTCCCACATTAATTTGAATTTTGATGTATATGATTTTAGTTTAAGGTCATGAATATTGAAGGGTGAACCTCATGTGTTTCTTTGTGAAGCTAAACTACAATGTATGCCCACTTAACCGCATATATTGACTTGTTTCATCTAGACAAAACTATAGGATCAACCTCCATGTTATTTGATTGAGTGTAAGCCGAAATCTTAGGTTTTGATTGTGGATGGCTCTCAGTTTTTTGTCCCATGGGAAGATAAACGTATGATGTCTATTTTCGTGTTTTTTGAAATGGACAGCAGAGATTGGATGGGGCAGACTAAGGGACCGAATCATAACACGTGGAAAGCATGACGAATCATGGAGTTCCATGTGGTGTTTTGGAGCATCCGAGGATCGAGTCAATGCACATATGTTAAGTGAAAAATTCAAATTTTTTGAATTACTTAAATCCAAAAATGATTACAAACTTAAAAAATTCATAACTTAATAAAAAATCCTAGAAATAAAATGAAAATACCCATGAACTCACTAAATAGAAGAGAAAAAAAATGAAAAGAAATAATTAACTTATATTTAATTTTTAATTAATTAATTATTTGAGAAGATATTTTAATTATAAGAAATTAATTATAAAACATAAAAATATGAAATTTTAATGAATTATTTTCTTTGTCATCAGGGATATTCTTGGATTTTTTCAAAGTTAGGGGATCTCCCTAACACCAAAATGTTTAATTTTCCTTCAAAATTATAGCTATTTTGAAAAGAATTATAAAAGCTAAAATAAAAATAAAAAAAATATAAATTAAAATCTAAATTAAAAAAAATAAGGAAGCAGTCCCAAACACTAAAGCAATAATTTCCACCTTTAAAAAAATAAAAAAATAAAAATAGTGTGTTAAAAGCAAAAATGTAAAATTACAATTTTTGCATTTTAGCCCAAATTATCTCCTAAACATAAATTGAACATAAAAATTAACTTAGAAAATCTTAGGATTACATCATAATGAAAAGTGAAAACATTAAGTTAATTCGGGAAAGTCAATCTCAAAATTATCAGTTTATTTGTGAGATTACCTCACTCAACTAAAACTCTAAACCTAATAATCCGATTTAGACCTAACTTAATTCAAATTCAATTTAAGTCTAACCCTACTTAGACCTAACTCAACCTAAGTGACTTTAAGCTTAACTTAGGTCTAGCCCCAATCTAAACCTAATTTAAACTAAACAAAACTATAAATTCAACTCAGGTCTAGCCTAACCTAGACCTAACTCAATATAAACTCAATTTAAACTAAACATAGACCTAATTTAAACTTAACTCAAATTTAAATTCAACCTAGTTCTAACCTAACTTAGACCCAGCCCAGCCCAACACAACTCAAACTCTAAACATAACGTAGGTCTATCTCAATTTAGACCTAACTCAACTAAGTTTAACCCCATTCAAATTCTACTCAACTTAGACCTGATTGAACAAAATTCTAAACTTAGTCTGGCCTAAGTCTAACATAACTTAAACCTAAATCAACTTAACTCAAGTTTCAAATCTTAAACTTAGCATTCAACACAGGTCTAATTAAACCCCAGACCTAACTCATCTTAGCTCAAAACATAAAACTTGTCCTAGTTCTATCCTAACTTTAACCAAGCTCTATTAAAACTTAATTGGATCTAACTTAACCAAACCTTACATTTAACTTAGGCCTAACCTTTGTTAGGCCTAAACCAAGCTAATTTAAATCTTAAACTCTAAATTTAATTCAAGTCTAATCCAAATTAGACTTGACTTAAATGAATCCTAAAACCTAACTCAATTCTAATCCAACCTAGGTTTGACTCTACAAAAAGCAAACTTTGGTCAATTTGATCTAACTCGGGTTAACTCAAAAAAGTTTAAAACAAACTTGGGTTAACCTGACCTAACTCGGGTTAACCCAAATCAACTTAAAACAATCTTCGATCAATATGACCTAACTCAGGTTAACCCAAACCAACTTAAATCAATCATGGGTCAACCAACCTAACATGGGTTAACCCAAACCAACTTAAACCGAACCGAGTTAACCCGACTTAACTTGAATTAACCTAAACCAACTTAAATCATTCTTGGGTCAACCCGACTTAACTTGGGTTATCCCTAAACAACAAAAACAAACCTGTGTCAACATGACCTAACTCAGGTTAACCCAAATTAACTTAAATTCAAACCTAGGCTAGCCCAGGTTAAACCAACCTAACTTGGGCTAACTCAATTCAACTAAAATTTAACCAGGGCCAACCCGACCTAACTTGGTTTAACCCAAACTATCATAAACAAATTCTAGGTTAACTCGACCTGTCTCAACTCAAACTCAAGTAACAACCTAAGCTAAGGAGTGTTTGAAAACTCACGAGAGAATAAAAGTGCACTTAACACACACAAGAGACGACACAGGTTGAAATGCAAAATAAGCATAACATAAAATATACTCTAAAAAGCATTACCCTTCAACCCTAAAATGCAGCATGCTTTGAGAAGGAACTTCGAAGGAGGCAACCCATGACTGCTAACAAAGTACCTTCCGGTCACTCGTAACTAATCAAACCACAAACCCCATGACCTCGAGAGAACCGAACCATTGGATCTTAAATGGATCATTTCAAAAATAAAAATAACAAAAAAATCATAAAATTTACTCAGGTAAGAAGACTTAAACAACCTAAAATTTTCAACTCCTAAAATTTGAAAAAGACACTAAACCTTAAAAGAAACCATAATGAACAAAGATTACCGAATGCAACTTTAACTCTGCCATTTGGGTCTACGAAGATCTCTTGAAGGATGCAATCCATGGCTGTTGACAAGAATCTTGTGGTTGGAGTAGGCTTTACTACCTCTCCAGATTAAGTAGATTAGAAAATCAGACAAACTTGGGATGACAGAATGCTATGAACATCTTGATTGGGTTGTCCTAAATAAAAAATGATAATAATCCAAACAAAAAACTATTATTTCTCTTGCATTAAATTGAAGCTTACTGACTCTGTTTTGCAAGACTGTTCGAGACAACCTACAAAATGCCACCTTTGATTTATTTTACATGTTATTAGGGTGTGCTAACTTTATTTTGCAGGGTTACTTTAAATAAATAAGTTGATGTAGTGACCTAGGAATTATGCTTTGAGTCTTCTTTCTTTAGTAGAGTTAGGTAGTGTTATGGTCAACTAACTAGACATCCAAACTATCCAAAAGAAGATGAAACATGAAGCGAAGGATGGAACTTAACTAAACCATAAATGGTAGTGTAGATGATGTTATTTTACCAGTTTGACATAAGTTAGCGTTGATACTCATACCATCAGTTTTTATGTATTCATTTCATAGGTCTGCCCAAATTATAGGCTTACATTTATATTTCTGTCTTCTGCTTGGATTATCGGAAGGCTCACTTAAGGACTAGATCTTTTATCCCAACCTTAATAACTTCAACGAAACTTTTCAACATAGAACTCATAACCAAAACCACATGAATCACTGCATTCACAACCATAGAAATATAACTTAAACAACCTTGATTGACATCAAATAAAACTAAGTAGGGACTCTTTTTCGACTTAGGAATATGACCAATAACACAATCAATAAGCATATGCATAACATATTGCTCCTATTCCTTGTCTTCAGACCCCTACTCATTTCATTTAAAGGGGTGATTTGAGCCATGATAACCACTACCTTATAGAGTGAGTTCCATCCATATATTTTGATTGGCCTTTTAAAACAAACCTTCTATGCATTCATCATCAAGGATTTGCATAACTTAGTAGACAAACTTCTTCGATTGACTCAACATCAATTAAAACTAAACATTTGAGTGTAGTGAGGTATAAACCATTTAAATTTAAAATTCTAAAATATATTTGCATTAGTTATAAGACATTATACATATCATACATACCTAGATAACTTAATTTGTGATCGAGTTGTAAGGTTTACAACTCCTGATAAACAACAACCTACCATATCTTGCATCATCAGGACCAGCCATACATGATTTTGAATACGATTAGGTGGTTTAGATGACAACCATTTCTAGGAAGGGTTGCAAGTCCATTGCATTGCATGTTTTCCTTTGTTTAGAGCTTTGAAGTTTGAATTTTCTTGGCGAACTTCACCCTACGACTCCAAGGTTGTTTGTCCAACTATAACATAAATCCTCATCTTTAGGCTCCAACATAATTGTATGCCAAGTTGTCGTAACATTCTAATAAAATATCAAAATACAACATTAAAAATATTTATCTGAAAACTTTGAAATTCATTTTCTTGAGGATAAATCTACAGCATTAATCAAGAGTTTTCATAAGTAGCTTTGGCTACTTAAGATGTAATTAACTATAGATGCTTGCCTTTATAGGAAAGAGAAGACATATCAACTAACTTATTGATTCGGGTAAATTTAGTGTGTAAATTTTGTAAATATTTTTCTATATTACAAAATACACACGATAGATATAACAATACATATGCAATATAATTTCAACAAAAAATACCTTTTATGAAAATAGTTTATCTTTAAAACTCTTTTTAAACTCCCAAATCCCCTTTAAAATAAACACAAATATACGCATCACTTAAGTAATAAAGGGCTCTAATAGAGTCCTAGGCATCGATCCCACATGGAAGGTGGAAAAACCTATAAGTAAATTCTTAAAATTATTTTATAATTTAAAAATACAAGAATAAAAGTAAAGTACGAAGTTTGAATATTAACTACTAAAGTGAATGCTATATAAAATGTAGTTGAAAGATAGAGTTAACTAACTAAAAACTAAACTTTCAAAAGTGAAATTATGAAAACTAAATAAAGTTTTTGTTGACGGTAGATTCAAATTTAAGAAAGAATCATTTCCCTTTACAATGAGTATATGGATCATGAAGAAATTAAAATCATTTGAAAAAATATATATAATCTATTTTGTGTCAAATAGGAGCAATCCTATTCTTTACCCTCTTCGGAGTGCTATAAAGAACATTGACTAATCCAGAGTTTGGTCCCTAATTCCGTGGTTAGGCTTGGAGGACACCGACTGCCACTCCAGAGCTCTCACTACTTTCTCCCTTGAGGGCTAACAATCTCGCATTTGTTTCTAATCAACTGGACCAAATTGAGGATTTTAATCTGTTACGTTAAAATTTCCAATTGTGCATCTAACAAAATATATTTACCTATTTATTTACACTCAATTTCATAGATGACATACTCTCCCATAAAATCAAATGTGATTCTCCCCTATTGTAGAAATCATAGCCATTTTTAGAACATATGTTTCTCAACATGTTTTAACATTTCAATTGGTCAGATCGAAAAGTAAATGAAAATCGGAGTTCAAATCATCACAATATATTAATATTTAAAATCATAAAAAAAACAAAATCAATTCTTCACAAAACCATATCTCAAAGTAGCGAGAATGATACATAAGAAAATAAAATCAATTCTTCACAAAATCATATCTCAAAGTAGGGAGAATGATAAAGAAGACTACTTTTCATGAGAAGGATACGACAAAACATGGATTTCATATATAAAAACAAGTTTACAAAACAAAAAAAATAAAAGACACGCCTTATCTAACAATCCCTCCCAAGAAAATTCCTAGAAGTTCTCTTTAAGCCTTTCTCTCTTTACAAGCACACTCAATTTTCTCTCTTTACAAGCACACTCAATTTTCTCTTCGAAGTGTAATGAAGAAGATCATCTTCCCTCTCCTTTTACATCCCTAGAAGAAAATCTCTTCTTTTCTCGTTTCCTTCCACGCCACCCCCACTTTCTTGTCCTTTTCATCCCCCATAAAACTCCTTGAAATCTTCCTCTTTTATTTTGTGATGCCTCTTCTTAAAAAGAATTCAAAAGTCCCTCCAAAATTCCCTCCAAAAGTCAACTCATTTGAATTTAAAAGATGTGTCATTTGATCCAAGAGACATATCCCTTCATAAAAGAACCTTCCAAAGTATCTAAATACAATGAATTACTCTAATATGTGTGTAAAACAAATGTCCCTTTGAAAATTCACGCAAAATTTATCTCGAACTACCTTAATCCACAAAAAAATCATCTCTGGCGCATCATGTGCCAAACTTCTGTCAAATGGTGCATCATGCGCCGATATGACATATCATGCACTAGAATTCTAAAATTCGCTCTTTTGGATCCAAATTTTGTCTTTTTTGCCATTTTTATTCCAAATATCTAAAAATGATATACCTGCAACAAAAATATGAAAATACCCTTCTTTAAAGTACAATATCAACAAAAATAAATATGAAATATGTACTTAAAAAATACATTATTTTGGTGTTCACCTATCATTTATAAAGGCTCCTACATGATTTTCCACGATTAGCTCGTGTTTGACTCATTAGACAAACAAGCTGAACACGAGCCACTTTTTTTGTTTGAAATATAAATGAGCTGAATACAAACAATAATATGTTTTAACGAGTCAAACACAAGCTGAACCTGTCTCGCTCGTGTTCGACTTGTTTAAACCCCTAGGAGCGATATAGTTCATTTACTATAATGAGCATTGTACAATATTTATATATACATAATAACATACACAAAGGAATGTGTATTAACACCATATTAATGCTTAAAATAAGCAACAAATTAATAGAAAGAGATATAAATGGAATTATATATACTACAATATAAGGTATTTATGATATTCCTTTAATACTTCAATGGTTCTCTTACTAAGAAGTAAATGATGAAGATGAAGCCTTATATGCGAAGAAAAATAAAATAAAATAGTTTTATTTTATTTTATCTGAAAGCCGACAACTTTCTCTCTCCAACTTCTCTTTCCACATATCACAATGAGAGGTTAGTTGATAGATAATCTGCGAACCGTGCTCCTTCTTCCTTTTTTTATATTATTTATATAAAGAAATATTAAATATTTAATGTCAAAATGTGAGGTTAGTTTGGAGATTAACATAATATAGAAATAGTTATTTTTTAAATTTAAAAACTCGAAAGAACCTCTCAAATCTTCCTCAATTGATATTTAATATCTTGCAAAAAAAATAAAATTTTTAATTAACTGTAGAGGCTTCCCCCAAAATAACATTAATTATATGGGCTTCTTCTCGATACTTGAGGAGCTGAGCCTGGCCAGGTATGTCCGAAACCTTGCTCGATAAATTGGGGGACTTATAATGGCTGAACGCTAACTGCCATTGATCGGAGATTATAAGATGATCACAAATTCAAGACAACCCTCAGTCCAGACTCCCCCCAAAGACCAACAAATTAGGGTGCTTGTGGCATTTTTTTCCTAGTCGCTAGTGACATGATCTGCAAGAAAGATGCATGAATCACTTGTAAATCCTAAGTAGACACCCCCTCAGGCGATGAAAAGACCCGTGCTTGATGGATGACAATGGGATGAAGACCCACACGAGTGGGCAAAATCAGGTCAAGCCTCTGGGAGGTTCAAGAAAATGACCGCATGACATTATCAAGAGACCCATCATTTCCAATGAAATCGAACACCCTAATTATTGGATGATCAACTTCTGTATAGTTGGTTGGAAAATTTGGATGCCTTCTATTCACGGGTCGACGTGGAGCCTAAATAATAGATTATCTAGAGGTGGCTCTCTTCTTGTTAGCGACAAGATCCATAAAATAGAAGCCAAAGTCACCCTGAAAACTCTGGTCTTCACCCTCTCAGGTGATGACAAGATCCATATTGGGAGGAAAAAGTCAATCGGGATTGATATCTGGTCAAAAGGATGATACTTAGTAGGCGCCTAGAAGAAATAAGAGTTAACCAACTGAGGCACTAAAATTAAATCAATTTCTTAAAATCTATTGGCCGGCCTGAGAGTAAGTCTCTCCCATGCAAATAATTTTTTTTTACAACTAAAATGACAAAGGTTATTGCAAAAAGGTAAAAAGTTTCTTTTCATTAATATAGAGATAGAATTACAACTCTTTTTTGACAATGCTAATTTTTTTTATTCCTTTTTCTTTTTATTTTTAAAAGAGTTATTAATATGTCCATCATCATATACTTTCCTTTTCTGAATAAGTCTCTCTTCCAGATTATGTGAATGATCGAGTGAAGAGAGGAGCTGGAAAAGAATGACATATAATAAAGATAATTAAGAAAAAGAACATGGAGAGTCTACGTGAAAAAATCTTTCAAGGATAGCTCAAGTATGTCTGCTCAAACAAGATCGGGCAGAAGCACCTTGGATCAATATCCGCGAATGATACCAATGTATACTAGCCATAACAAGAGATTTAAGTGTGTTTGCCTATTCTGGGGTCTAGAGTGATCCCATAGGAATGTATCCCACTTGGTTAATTACATATGGGGCATTGCCTGAGATTACTCTTGATACAAAGGAGTTTTACTTACAATAGTAGTGATAACTAGAACAAGGCTATCAAAGGGTAGTTATTTCATAGGGGAATGCATTGATGCCTTAAAATTCTTGTTAAACTATGGAGCAAAGAGTGAGTCTCTCATGGTCCCACATGATTAACAGACTCATCAACATATGGAGCGTGTGAAATGACTAAGTCATCCCGAAGGAGAATTCTAATATGTCAAAGAACATCCATGAAATAAGGATAGAGAACAAATCATCATATCCCAAACAGACGACAACTCATCAATAATCATGCCATCGAGATGATACCAACTAAGACAAAAGGAGCAAAAAAGCTCAATAAGGGTAGTCAAAAGTATGAAGGAGTTATCCTTAGAAGGTAGAGGTGGTTAGGTCAGCGTACCATAGACCTATCATCCCAAGCCACTAGAACTCTCAGTTTACTTGGTAGTGAAGGTAGTTGACCCAACATGTCCAGAGATCACTGGTCAGCAATCCATGAATTGCATCATCCGCATAGACCTTAGTAGTTCTAGGGCCAAATAAAGGAAACTCTATACTATGACTACCAGGTGGTGCTCTAAAAGGTGGGAATTATACTCGACAAAGTGTCGAGGATTTCATTGGAAAGAAAGAAAAGGGGAGGTTCAGCAACAAAGCTGGAAACACTCCTAATAAAAGGACTTACACCATGACTGTGTTTGGGAGCCTTCTAAATAACCACTTAATTAGAAATATATGGTCGATCAATCAGGTTGAAAAAGTAAGAGAGCTTTTGATCGGGACATGCAAAATGAAGCAGTTATTTAGAGCGGTCCTTAAATATTGTGGAGGCCCTATTTTATGTTTTGGGTGAAGGTCATGCTATACAATCCATTTTAAAATAGGTTTGAAGGCCATGTAGGAAAGTAAAAGCAAGTTTTGCAAAATCTTGACAATATGAATTCTAAATTTTAGATTATCTCAATCTTTTATGCTTAGGATTTTCTTCTTAGAAAAAATTACAATTTTATGGCCCTTGAGAGCTTAAATTGTATTTTTTGCAGCATCCTAGATAAATTAGAAAGAAAGAGAGAAAAATCCAAACATGAAAACATGTCAGCAAAGCGAGAAAAATAAGCCGAATATGAAATAATAAAATGCCAGTGTTGCTTGGTCTGCGACATATCCCAGAAAAGAAAAAGAAGATCAAACTCGGCATAAATACATGTCTGGTCCTAATTCTATACATAAATGAGATTTAAAATTAAGGTATGAGACATGAGTAAATAGATCGTAGTCCCAGTCATGTCGTTCTGCCTGTTTAGTATCTTGAAACCCATGCCCGTACCTTATTTCTAATATAGACTCCCATAGGACTCTAAAAGTACATAGAAAAAAGAAAAAAAAGACTCGACCTTCATGAAAATAACATTGGCAGGAGAGACAACAAACATATTGGTAGGAGAGACAACAAACATGCAATGTATAATGAGTCGTGCCTTTTTATCGGGGGACCTAAATGACACTTGCAAGAAAATGTTTAGAGAAAGCATTACATGATCTCCCTTAATGGTATCTGTGTGTGCATATATAAGCACGTCTGCCTATAGAAGAACCCCTTCATATACTAACATGTATATCAAGCATGCAAGCACACCAACAAGTACAAAATGATGCTTGACTAATGCAAATAAATCAACAAGGAAAAATAGTCAGCGGCATTGATAAAACTGCCTAGCTTCCTAAATCCTAGCCTAGCACAGAATCTAAGGAGAATGTGTCCTAACTAGTATCTAAGTGCTCCAGGTATTTATGAAATTTACGAGGTCGTGACACCGACCTGTCCTAACGATCCAATAAATCTAAAGGGTGTCAACCGTGATGGATTTTGAAAAGAGTTGGTCTTACACATGGCCTANAGTAGGCATAACCGTCGATCTCGCCGTCAGCGGCCTCGAGGGCGCCGTCGGCGGGCTTCTGAAGAATTTTGTACTGTAGTCTCGGGAAAAACTCGCCGTCGGCGTGGTCGAGGGCGTCGTCGGCGGTCTAGTTCAATTCTCCACATTTTGGTCTTTTTCACTCCAAATTCGCTCCTTTTTGCATCTTTTTGCTCTAATGACCTCAATTCATCATTCCTGTAACAAAACATCAAAAACACCTTTCTTTAAAGTGCAATATCACTAAAAACAGTATAAAATAGGTATGAAAATCTCAACATATTTTTCTTTGATCAGAAAGCTGCCATCTAAACTATCTAACCGCATGAAAAACCATGCATGGCCAGACTCGATGATGCAAGAGAGGGTATGTTGCTGTTTATCAGGAGTTGTAGGTCTTACGACTTGATCATAAATCAAGTTTCCAAGGTATGTATGTTAAGCATAATGTCCAAAAACTAATGCAAACATATTTTGGAATTTCAAATTTAAATTATTTATACCTCACTACACTCAAATGTTTAGTTTCAATTGATGCTGAGTACATCAAAGTAGGTTGTGCACTGAGTTATGCAAATTCTTGCTGACAAATGCATAGAATGTTTGTTTCGGGCTAATCAGTATATATGCGAGGAACTCACTCTATAAGGTAGTTGTTCTCATGGATTAAACCACCCCTTTTCATGCAATGAGTGAGGCCCTAAAGAAAAGGTATAGAAGCAATATGTTATGCATATACCTATATATTGTGTTATCGTTCACATTCATAAGTCAAAAGTGAGTCCATACTCAGTTTTATTTGATGTCAATTGAGGTTGTTTAAGTGTATGAAGTTCTATGATTGTATATGCAACGATTCATGTGGTTTTGGTTATGAGTTATATTTTGAAAAGTTAATTTGAAATTATTTAGGTTAAGTTAGAAGATCTAGTCCATAAGTGAGCCTATGGGTAATCCAGGCAAAAGGAATAAATGTAAATGTTGGCCTATAATTTGGGCAGATCTATCAAATGAATACAAACAAATTGAGGGTATGGGTACCAACCCTAACTTATGTCAAACTCGTCAGCTGACATCATCCACACTATCGTTAATGGTATAGTTGAGATTCATTCTTTGCTTCATGTTTCATCTTCTTTGGGATAGTTCAAATGTATATAATTAGTTTAACATTGCTTAACTCTGCAATGAAAAGAAGACTCAAAGAAAAAACATCCTATGTCACTACAATAGCTTATTTATTAAAAGAAGCCATGCAAAACAAAGTTAGCACACCCTAATAACATGTAAAATAAATCTAAGGTATAACTTAAACAACCATAAACCTAATAACATGTCAGTTTGTATGCATTCACAACCATAGAAATATAACTTAAACAACCTTGATTGACATCAAATAAAACTAAGTAGGGACTCCTTTTCGACTTAGAAATATGACCAATAACACGATCTATAAGCATATGCATAAAATATTGCTCCTATTTCTTGTCTTCAGACCCCTACTCATTTTATTTAAAGGGGTGATTTGAGCCATGAGAACCACTACCTTATAGAGTGAGTTCCGTCCATATATTTTGATTGGCCTTTTAAAACAAGCCTTCTATGCATTCATCATCAATGATTTGCATAACCAAGTAGAAAAACTTCTTTGATTGACTCAACATCAATTAAAACTAAACATTTGAGTGTAGTGAGGTATAAAACATTTAAATTTAAAATTCTAAAATATGTTTGCATTAGTTATAAGACATTATACATATCATACATACCTAGACAACTTAATTTGTGATCTAGTTGTAAGGTCTAAAACTCCTGATAAACAACAACCTACCATATCTTGCATCATCAGGCCCAGCCATACATGATTTTGAATATGATTAGGTGGTTTGGATAACAACCCTTTCTAGGAAGGGTTGCAAGTCCATTGCACTGCATGTTTTCCTTTGTTTAGGGCTTTGAAGTTTGAATTTTCTTGGCGAACTTCACCCTACGACTCCAAGGTTGTTTGTCCAAATATAACATAAACCCTCATCTTTAGGCTCCAACATAATTGTATGCCAAGTTGTCCTAACATTCTAATAAAATATCAAAATACAACATTAAAAATATTTATCTGAAAACTTTGAGATTCATTTTCTTGAGGATAAATCTACAGCATTAATCAAGAGTTTTCATAAGTAGCTTTGGCTACTTAAGATGTAATTAACTATAGATGTTTGCCTTTATAGGAAAGAGAAGACATATAAACTAACTTATTGATTCAGGTAAATTTAGTGTGTAAATTTTGCAAATATTTTTCTATATTACAAAATACACACGATAGATATAACAATAAATATGCAATATAATTTCAACAAAAATACATTTTATGAAAATAGTTTATCTTTAAAACTCTTTTTAAACTTCCAAATTCCCATTTAAAATCAACGCAAATATACATATCGCTTAAGTAATAAAGGGCTCTAATGGAGTCCTAGACATCGATCCCACATGGAAGTTGGAAAAACCTATAAGTAAATTATTAAAATTATTTTATAATTTAAAAATACAAAAATAAAAGTAATGTGCGAAGTTTGAATATTAACTACTAAAGTAAATGCTATATAAAATGCAGTTGAAAGATAGAGTTAACTAACTAAAAATTAAACTTTCAAATATAAAATTATGAAAACTAAATAAAATTTTTGTTGACGGTAGATTCAAATTTAAGAAAGAATCATTTCCCTTTACAATGAGTATATGAATTATGATGAAATTAAAATCATTTGAAAAAATATATATATAATCTGTTTTGTGCTAAATAGGAGCAATCCTATTCTTTACCCTCTTCCGAGTGCTATAAAGAACATTGACTAATCGAGAGTTTAGACCCTAATTCCATGGTTAGGCTTGGAGGATACCGACTGCCACTCCAGAGCTCTCACTACTCCCTCCCTTGAGGGCTAACAATCTCACATTTGTTTCTAATCAACTGGACTAAATTGAGGATTTTAATATGTCACCTTAAAATCTCTAATTGTGCATCTAACAAAATATATATACCTGTTTATTTGCACTCAATTTCATAGATGACATACTCTCCTATAAAATCAAATGTGATTCTCCTCCTGTTGTAGAAATCATAGACAGTTTTAGAACATATGTTTCTGAACATGTTTTAACATTTCAATTGGTCAGATCGAAAAGTAAATGAAAATCGGAGTTCAAATCATCACAATATATTAATATTTAAAATCATAGAAAATAAAATCAATTCTTCACAAAATCATATCTCAAAGTAGGGAGAAGGATACAGAAGACTACTCAGAATTACATATAACATAAAATCAATTTTTCACAAAATCATATCTCAAAGTAGGGAGAAGGATAAAGAAGACTACTCAAAATTCATGAGAAGGATATGATCACAGATTTCATATATAAAAACAAGTTTACAAAACAAAAGAAATAAAAGACACAACTTATCTAACAATCCCTCCCAAGAAAATCCCTAGAAGTTCTCTTTAAGCCTTTCTCACTTTACAAGCACACTCAATTTTCTCTTTGAAGTATAATGAAGAAGATCACCTTCCCTCTTCTCTTACATCCCTAGAAGAAAATCTCCTCTTCTTTTCTCGTTGCCTTCCACGCCACCTACTTTCTTGTCCTTTTCATCCCCCATCAAACTCCTTTAAATCTTCCTCTTTTATTTTGGGCTGCCTCTTTTTAAAAAGAATTCAAAAGTCCCTTCAAAATTCCCTCCAAAAGTCAATTCTTTTGAATTTAAAAGATGTGTCATTTGATCCAAGAGACATATCCCTTCATAAAAGAACCATTCAAAGTATCTAGATGCAATGAATTACTCTAATAGGTGTGTAGAACAAGTGTCCCATTGAAAATTCACGCAAAATTTATCTCAAACTACCTAAATCCACAAAAAATCATCTCTGGTGCATCATGCGCCAAACTTCTTTCAAACGGTGCATCATGCACTAGAATTCCAAAATTCGTTGTTTTGGATCCAAATTTCATCCTTTTTGCCATTTTTATTCCAAATATCTAAAAATGATATACATGCAACAAAAACTAAAAATTCTCTTCTTTAAAGTGTAATATCAACAAAAATAAGTATGAAATATGTACTTAAAACAATACATTATTTTGGTGTTCACCTATCATATATAAAGGCTCCTACATGATTGTCCACGATTAGCTCATGTTTGACTCATTAGACAAACGAGCAGAACACAAGCCACTTTTTTTTGTTTGAAATATAAATGAGCTGAATACGAACAATAATATGTTTTAACGAGTCTAACACAAGCTGAACCTTGCTCGCTCGTGTTCGACTTGTTTAAACCCCTAGGAGCGACATAGTTGATTTACATTAATGAGCATTGTACAATATTTATATATACATAATAACATAAGCAAAGGAATGTGTATTAACACCATATTAATGCTTCCAATAAGCCATAAATTAATAGAAAGAGATATAAATGAAATTATATATAATACAATATAAGGTATTTATGATATTCCTTTAATACTTCAATGGTTCGCTTACTAAGAAGTAAATCATGAAGATGAAGCCTTATATGCCAAGAAAAATAAAATAAAATAGTTTTATTTTATTTTATCTGAAAGCCGACAACTTTCTCTCTCCAACTTCTATTTCCACATATCACAATGAGAGGTTAGTTGATAGATGATCTGTGAACCATGCCCCTTCTTCTTTTTTTATATTTATTTATATAATGAAATATTAAATATTTAATTTCAAAATGTGAGGTTAGTTTGGAGATTAACATAATATAAAAATACTTATTTTTTAAATTTAAAAACTCAAAAGAACCTCTCAAATCTTCCTCAATTGATATTTAATATCTTGCAAAAAAATAAAATTTGTAATTAACTGTAGAGGCTTCCCCCAAAATGACATTAATTATATGGGCTTCTTCTCGATACTTGGGGAGTTGAGCCCGGCCAGATATGTCTGAAACCTTGCTCGATAAATTAGGGGACTTACAGTGGCTGAACGCTAACTCCCATTGATCGGAGATTGTAAAATGATCACAAATTCAAGCCAAACCTCAATCCAGACTCCCCCAAAGACCAACAAATTAGGGTGCTTGTGACATTTTTGTCCTACTTGCTAGTGACATGATCTGCAAGAAAGATGCATGAATCACTTGCAAATCCTAAGTAGACACCCCCTCAGGCGATGAAAAGATCCGTGCCTGATGGATGACAACGAGATGAAGACCCACACGAGTGGGCAAAACCAGGTCAAGCCTCTGGGAGGTCCGAAGAAATGACTGCATGAAATTACGAAGAGACCCATCAATTTCAATGAAATCGAACACCCTAATTATTGGATGATCAACTTCTGTATAGTTGGTTGGAAAACTTGGATGCCTTCTATTCACGGGTCGACATGAAGCCTAAATAGTAGATTATCTAGAGGTGGCTCTCTTTCTGCTAGCGACAAGATCCATAAAATAGAAGCGAAAGCCACCCTGAAAACCCTGGTCATCACCCTCTCAGATGATGACAAGATCCATATTGGGAGGAAAAGTCGATCGGGATTGATATATGGTCAAAAGCATGATACTTAGTAGGTTCCCAGAAGAAATAAGAGTTAACTGACTAGGGCACTAAAATTAAATCAATTTCTTAAAATATATTGGCCGGTTTGAGAGTAAGTCTCTCCCATGCAAATAAATTTTTTTTACAACTGAAATGACAAAGGTTATTGCAAAAAGGTGAAAAGTTTCTTTTCATTAATATGGAGATAGAATTACAACTCTTTTTTGACAATGCTAATTTTTTTATTCCTTTCTCTTTTTTTTTTAAAAGAGTCATTAATATGTCCATCATCATATACTTTCCTTTTCTGAATAAGTCTCTCTTCTAGATTATGTGAATGATCGAGTGAAGAGAGGAGCTGGAAAAGAATGACATACGATAAAGACAATTAAGAGAAAGAACATGGAGAGTCTACGTGCAAAAAATCTCTCAAGGATAGCTCAAATATGTCTGCTCAAACAAGATTGGGCAGAATCACCTTGGATCAATATCTACGAATGATACCTATATATATTAGCCATAACAAGAGATTTAAGTGTGTTTACCTATTCTGGGGTCTAGAGTGATTCCATAGGAATGTATTTGGTTAATTACAATTGAGGCATTGCTTGAGATTACTCTTGATACAAAGGAGTTTCACTTACAATAGATGTGATAACTAGCACATGGCTATCAAAGGGTAGTTATTTCATAGGGGAATGCTCTGGTGCCTCAAAATTCCTGTTAAACTATGAACAGAGAGTGAGTCTCTCATGGTCCCACTTGATTAACATAATCATCAACATATGGATCATGTGAAATGACTAAGTCATCCCGAAGGAGAATTCCAATACGTCAAAGGACATCCGGGAAATAAGGATAGAGAACAAATCATCATATCCCAAATAGACGACAACAAATCAGTAATCAGGCCATCGAGATGATACCAACTAAGACAAAAGGAGCAAAAAAGCTCAATAAGGGTAGTCAAAAGTATGAAGGAGTTATCCTTAGAAGGTAGAGGTGGTTAGGTCAGGGTACCATAGACCTATCATCCCAAGCCACTAGAAGACTAAGTTTACTTGGTAGTGAAGGTAGTTGACCCATAATGTCCAGAGATCACTGGTCAACAATCCATGAATTGCATCATCCGCAAAGAACTTAGTAGTTCTATAGCCAAAGAAAGGAAACTCCGTACTATGGCTACCAGGTGGTGCTCTGAAAGGTGGGAATTATACTCGGCAAAGTGTCGAGGATTTCATTGGAAAGAAAGAAAAGGGGAGGTTCATCTATAAAGCTGGAAACACTCCTAATAAAAGGACTTACACTCAGACTGAGTTTGGGAGCCTTATAAATAACCACCTAATTAGAAATATATGGTCGACCAATCGGGTTGAAAAAGTAAGAGAGCTTTTACTCGGGACATGCAAAATGATGCAGTTATTTAGAGCGGTCCTTAGATATTGTGGAGGCCCTATTATATGTTTTGGGTGAAGGTCATGCTATGCAATCCATTTTAAAATAAGTTTGAAGGCCATGTAGGAAAGTAAAAGCACGTTTTGCAAAATCCTGACAATATGAATTCTAAATTTTAGATTAACTCAATATTTTATGCTTAGGATTTTCTTCTTAGAAAAAATTACAATTTTATGGCCCTTGAGAGCTTAAATTGTATTTTTGCAGCATCCCAGATAAATTAGAAAGAAAGAGAGAAAAAAATCCAAACATGCAAACATGTCAGCAAAGCAAGAAAAATAAGCCAAATATGAAATAATAAAATGCCGGTGTTGCTTGGTCTGTGACATATCCCAGAAAAGAAAAAGAAGGTCAAACTCGAAATAAATACATGTCTGGTCCTAATTCTATACATAAATGAGATTTAAAATTAAGGTATGAGACATGAGCAAATAGATCTTAGTCCCGGTCATGTCGTTCTGCCTGTTTAGTATCTTGAAACCCATGCCCTACCTTATTTCTTATATAGACTCCCATAGGAATCTAAAAGTACATAGAAAAAAAAGGACTCGACCTTCATGAAAATAACATTGGCAGGAGAGACAACAAACATATTGGTAGGAGAGACAACAAACATGCAATGTATAATGAGTCTTATCTTTTTATCGAGGGACCTAAATGACACTTGCAAGTAAATGCTTAGAGAAAGCATTACATGATCTCCCTTAATGGTATCTGTGTGTGCATATATAAGCACGTCTGCCTATAGAAGAACCGCTTCATATACTAACATGTTTATCAAACATGCAAGCACACTAACAAGCACAAAATGATGCTTGGCTAATGCAAATAAATCAACAAGGAAAAATAGCCAGAGGCATTGATAAAACTACCTAGCTTCCTAAATCCTAGCCTAGCATAGAATCTAAAGAGAATGTGTCCTAACTAGTATCTAAGTGCTTCGGGTTCTTATGAATTTTACTAGGTCATGACATCGACCTATCCTAATGATCCAATAAATCTAAAAGGTGTCAACCGTGATGGATTTTGAAAAGAGTTGGTCTTACACATGACCTATTTTTCTACATGCATAATTTTAAAATTATGGTGAATATAATAAGTAGT
>JXCR01146599.1:515396-560280 GCA_002079205.1 Phalaenopsis hybrid cultivar | reverse complement strand
TTTAATATTAGAGGAGCTATATATATATATATATACAAATACATACATACATACATACATACATACTTTTTATTTTTAAAATAAGGGTCATTAAATGTGGACCCGTAACATGCAAAGTGACATGTTGACCTTTTTTTTGGTTGAAGTCTACTTTTTCCTCTTTAGTAGCCTGGTTTAGCCATAGAACTTTCATGTTGACTATTCCTAGAAGACTAGAAAAAGAACCATCACCATTAGAAATTCTTCACTCGTCTTTGCTCAACTTGAAGTTCCACATATTGGTCTTAACCTCTAGAATTTAGTAGATGGGGTTAATATGAGGGAGCTCAAGGAGAGTCCTTATAAATGGTTAAGCCTTAGGACTAACTCTGGGTGGTCTGGTCTTGGATAGGCTAGCTTACACACACTACACATTCTCACACACCCCAAACCCTAAGACCACTTGCACTTAATTTGGTCTCCTGACTCCTTTTAGAAAGTTCATATGGATGGACCCAAACCCCTAGCCCTTGGCTAAGAAGGTTAGGACCAGCATATTGAGCATAAAAAACGAGTCCTTATATGACTCCTATTTGTTTTACATGGCTTCATGACTTACTTGCGCATCTTAGCCCAAAATCACCAAATGACCAAAATACCTATACAATTCTAATTTTTGCCAAAATTCTCAAAATTACCCAAAATACTCAAATTTGTCCAAAAGTCATTTGAAAACACTCACCACTACCTAAATTGACCAAAATTCACCAAAATCACCAAATTCCCAAAATACCCCCATTTTTAACAAAAGTACCAAAATGCCCCTCATGACCCAAAATTTTCAAAAATTAAAAAAATTCCCAAAAATTTCAAAATCATCCCAAATATTTCTAATTTCAATTTTTAACCATCACATTGACCCAATTTGACCAAATTAACCTCAATCTTGGCCCAATTGACCACAATCTTGCCCAATTTCAATTCCAAACTCAAACTCAACATCCTTAATACTGATTGAAACTAAACCCAAACTCAATTTTGCTCAATTGCAAGCTCAATTTCATCCAAATCAAAAAGCCCCAATTTTGACCATATGTTCAAATTCCACCAAATTGGCCTTCCATTTCAATTCAAAATCACTTGAAATCTTTTCAAAACTCATCATGACATCTCCCTACATCAAGTTAAATATTCAATTGACCTAAATTTTGATCCAAATCCGACCTAAATTTTGATCCAAATCCAACCCAAACTCAAGCCCAAATTCATTCCCAATTTTAAAAGCCCAATCCCACCATGTTTAATTCCAAAAGCTTAAATTCAATTAAAAGCCCACATGACAATTTCCCCTCATCATACATTTAATCAAAATCATTCCCTAAGTTTTAAATCCATGATCAAATCATTCCAAATCAAGTCTCATGACAAATTCCACAATATACCCCATAATTCTAAAATCCTTCCTCATGCAAGATCACCAAGCCAAAGGGAAGCCATGAAGCCATTCCCAAGCCATAGTTGAGCCATGTAAGCCTTGACACATCACAAAGCTATTAATGGCAAGAGGACAAGCTACTTTTAAGCTTCCTTAAAAAGGTTTTAACCTTTTTAATGACACACTTAATGCTTAGCCCAAATCCCTTGGATGGTGACTCCTCCTCACTAATTAAGTTGAACCACCTGATTCTCCTCAACATCCAAACCTTCCTTGGTGGGTGAACCCAATCCCAGTTCATGTTTTGGCCCAAATTGACCCAAAATGAGCCTTCCCCAATTCCTCTTTAATCCAAAACCCTTACACATGGCACCCCAATTGACTTCACCAAAACCGAGCTCTGATCCCCCTAATCAAATGGTGACCTGACTAGTGCAGCCAAACACCTTGACTGCTAGAAAACACCATGGCCAAGGGAGCCCATATGGTCAAAACCCAATATTGAACCCATCTAAGTGACATCGACCCAAATAAACATTGGATCCTTTCACCATGGCCTCCTCTATTTAAACTCACCCTCCATGGTTAAGGGGGAGAGCTTGAAATTCCTTAGGGAGACTCTGCCAAATTTCTCCCAGAGCTTCTTCAAGACCCACTGAGTTCAATCCAACCACCCTCAAGCCCTCAAAACCACTATTTGAGCTCAATTTTGGAGCTAAAAATCAAGCCCGAAATAGGACATCCCTCTAGACTCCACCACATTCAAATTAATTGCACCCACACTATCCCATGAGTGAGAGAAGAAGATTCCTCATAGAAGCCCAATCACTAGACCACCTTAAGGTGGACTTTGATCAACACCCCAAATTGGCCTTGGTTGAAATCATACCTAGGCATTTCACCACAGATCAAGGCTTCATCTAGGAGCTCATTGGACTCAAGGCAAGCTTTTAGAAGCACCCAATCAAGGCCACACCTCTTAGGAAAAGGTATTGAACTCTCCCCTTAAACCTTGCTTATTTTAATTCTTCATGCTTATAGAATCGATTTATGTTTTGATTAACCGTATGGATATGTTATCCTAGTCAAGACGGGTCTATAGGAACAAACCACACTTAGTTTGGTTAAGTATCGAGTGAGATATTAAGTCTAAAAGTTGGACGGTTCACGTGTTAGGGGACTTGAGGACGATGAAGGAGAGCCGTCCGATTGCGCTTGTATCGGACGGAAGGCTGAGATCGCGTTGGATGAAGTGTCGGTGCATATACAGCAGGTTGGCTCAGTTGGTGACACCCAACCAGAAGCGGACACTTGCGGGGTTCAGAGCTGTCTAAGATGCGATGGCGCTGAGCTGGATAAGTAGATAAATGAGGATTTTTTTATTTATTTAAATGATCAGAACTTCAAAAAATTATATCTTGGTGTAGAAAAATCATAAAAATAAAATAAAAATACCTGCTTACTCTTTGAATAGAGAAGAATAATGTGGAAATAGTTTCATGTCTGTTTGATGCATGTATGATTTTTAATTAATAAAATGGTGTTTTTCTTATTTGGATTCTCCATTTGCATAGACATTTTACTATGACATGGGACCATGGGGATTTTGATGTCTCTGTTGTTGGACATCTCCCATGAATTTTCCAAGTCAGGGGGCATCTCTAACTAGAGATATCTAATTTTCAAATTAATAGCCTGTATTTTGGTATAAAAATTATAATAATTAAAATATTGATTAGAAAATTCAAAATTTATTTTGGTAGGTTCACTATGGTTAGAGGACCCTAGGAAAAAAATAAACTTGGTTTAACTCTTTAAAAATAACCCTAATTGTCACTAACCCCTAAAAATAAAATAAAAGTAATTAGGAGTAATTATAAATGTAAATGACATAAAAATTGTTCTCCACTATAATTTAATATTAGAGGAGCTTCCCACAAAATTTTCAAGTCAATTGGAGTTAATTTGACCATTCAAATGAACCAATTAAGTAAAATGACATTTTTGACATTAAGATAAATATAATAATTTAAATACAATTTTTAAAATTACCAAATTAGTTTTGGGAGCTCCTTATGACCGAAGGGACCTAATAAAAAAAAATTGGAATTAAAATAGACACTTCATTTTTGAGCTATTTTTAAGCATTTACATAATTAAAAAAATAATTTAAAATCATAAAAATTGTAAAATAGTAAAAGTACACTAAAATGTCACACTTGGCTCCCTGATCACTTGAGAACAATAAATAAAATTTTCCTAATTTTTGTGAGTCAAGATATTGATTTTTAAAAGGCTTAAAATGAATTTTCTTTAATTTTCCACTAAAATAATTCAAATAGCTAAAATATAACCAAAAAAATATGAAATTTATTTCTTTAAGTTTCGTGGACTCAGCGAGATTTAAGAAAAAATGTAAGACATAATTTTCCATTTAAATAATATTTTTATTTTAATTAATACTCAAAATAAACAAATAATTATAATAATTAAATTTAATCTATAAAAATCATGAAAATTAGTTCAAGTGGTCCTCAAATCTAGGTGAACCTACAATAATTGTTTTAAGGACAAAAGTCTTATTTTGTTTGAGTTATTGAATTTTCTTTGAAAAACCCTATTTTTACATATAAAAAAAAATTATAAAATTAAATAAATTCAGTAAAAAGAACATTTTCTCCTCTGATGTTTTAGTTGGCCCATGGGTAGGGTATCATCAAATTTCAAGATCATTTGCATTAAATTTGATAAATTATGAAGTGTGAGGTCCTTAGGGGCAAAATGATAATTTTGAAGATTTGGCCTTAATTAATATTTAGGCTTAGTTAAAAATGGCAAATTGGCAATGAATGATCTTAATTAATATGATTAAGTGATTGAAACATAAAAGGGTAAGTGGTAGAAAACCAATCCCACCTTTGTCATATTAAATGATAAATTGAAAATTTCCATAAAGGTTACGGGTTGATCTTGGGAGTCAATAATTCATCAATTCAATACCCCTTAATTGGTGTTCAAATGATAATACAATACTCCGATAAAAAAATTGCACTTGCATATTTAACTTTTCCTATAATTGCAAACATACCTATTAAGTCTTAAGGGCTTGGTAGTGAGCTAGAATTAATCAAATTTGATTAATATGGATTTGAAAAGAGGATAAAATTAGTTTTAAATATATTTGAAACACTACAAGCCCATCTTCAAAAAAATCAAATCGGTTAAGTGATCCCCGATAACTGCTTATATGCAACAATATAATAATAATTCTGATTATATTTTTCACTTATATTTCTTTATTTCGCAACAAAACCAATCACTTGATTTTAAAGAAAAATAAGAATTTAACTTTTAATTTATATATATTGGAATACTACGCAAATATATGTATCGTTATCAAGTAATATAGAACTTTTTGATTGAGACCTGAATATCGAACCCACTGGAAAGATATGCATTATGCACTTTTTGGAGAACTTTCTATTTTTAAAAAGAAAATTATTTAAACTAAAGACATTTTCACAGTAAAGAAAGTTTAAATATTTTTGGTAATTTTAATATTTTGACAAAATAGTACAAACTTAAAAAGATAACTTGAGTTTTTGTAGAAGAAAAACACTAAATATGAAAATATCTTTCTCCTTATCATGAATAAGTAATAAGTAAATGAATTCTGTTGTGGAAGTATGCATATTGTGTTGTGCCAAATAGGAGAAATAATATTCTTTAGCCTTACTAAAGATGCTATAAAAGACATTGGCTAATTTAAAGTTTGAATAGTTCTAAATACCGGCTAGGCAGTAAAGATACTAGCTCTCACACTAGATTTCCCTCGATTCCCTCCACATTGGGGCTAACATCTAGTATCAGAACCTAAAACAATAATCCAAGTTGGGGGCTTTAAACTGTCACTTTAAAGTCATCTAACTCTACACCCTTCAATGAATATTTCTCTATTTATTTGCACTCAATAATATGAACTACATTCTCATTCATACAATCTCATGTGATTCTTTCCAATTGTTGACCGAGACAATACCAGCCCAGTTTTGACATGTTCTCACAATAAATTTTAACATCTAGATTGACCAAATAAAGAAGTAAATGAAGTACATGGATTTAAATCATTACAACTTCTTCCAGCATTAAAGATCAATACTCTCCACAATTTACATCCAACACTTAATTACTTATCATTTTAAGAAGAAAGATAAAGAAAACCACTCAGAATCCATGGAGAAAACAAAATCACACTTTAGTTTAAAAGTAGAAATCATTTACTCAGAATCCATGGAGAAAACAAAACCACACTTTAGTTTAAAAGTAGAAATCATTGTCAAATCTCATAATCCATGGAGAAAATAAAATCACACTTTAGTTTAAAAGTAGAAATCATTGTCAAACCAATCAAGTCTTAAACCACACTTTAGTTTAAAAGTAGAAATAATTGTCAAACCAACAACAAGTCTCAATTAAAATAAAAAGTAGTCTAAAACAAAAGATAAAAACTTATCTCAAGTCCTCTACAAACTCTTGAAGTTCTTTTGAATCTCTTCTCTTTTACAACACTCTCAATATAAAACTAAAATAATAAAAAAAAGGATAAATATGTGGTGCCTGAAAATCTCTCCAACTAACTCCCTAATTTTTTAACATTCAAAACTTTCCCATTACTTTCAGGATCTCTTTTAAAGTCCCAATCTTCCTTCTTTTATAATTCTCCAAAAGGTTCCTTGGTATCTCTTCAAAATGTGCATTAATTCGATGTATTTCCCCAAGAGATGCATCTTTTTGCAATAATTTTTGTCCATGGTGGTTGTAACCACCTATTAAGCCAATAGATGCCTCAAAAACCTCCACAAAATTCACAAAAACCAAAATTACTCATTTAATAACTGCCACTGGTGCTTAAGCGCGGGGCCTCTGGTGCTTAGGCGTGATCTTCTCTGTTTACTCGACGCTTAAGCACCGGATCTGACACTTAGGCGTCAGAACACTTTTGCACATTTTTCACCTATTTGCTCCAAATTTGATCCTTTTTCACTCCTTTAAGAATTTTTCACCTTTTTACCTGTACCTAAAAGAAAAACACAAAAATAACTTCCATTAAGCGCAATATCTCAAAAATAGGTATAAAAATGTGTCTAAAAATACTATATATTTTAGGCGTATCATTAAGCTTCTTAATTAAGTCAATTTGCCCCTAAAGACCTTCACCCACATAATTTATAAATAGAATATCAAGTGATAATTACCCCATCCTTAGGGTTGGCTAGAACATCAGTTCATTGAGCATAAGGGTATGATAATGATGAGTTATTAAGCGACATATTTTGTTTGAACAAACTCAAGACGATTCAAGGGATTGTGAGATGTCAGGGGCCCGATCTCTGAACCTTTCCCATGCTCTTTTGGATACCTTGAAGCACAATTAAACTCATTATGCCTTGCCTGAGAAATCATCCATGCACTTAAATAAATAGGACCCTCCAAGTTATGACATAGGATTCAATAAACTTGTGACAAACATATCTGTAGGCTTTAATTTCCTGTAAATTATAAAAGTTTACTGTAGAAGATACTAAAGTTTCAGGTGGAGGAACAAGAAAACTTGACATATATGCTTTTATGGTTTATAATACTTTCTTTTCTTGCACTTTCTCTACTGTACTTGTCATGCTTATAAAGTTGCATGTTAAATAACAATGTTACCCTGCATGTCAAAACCAAAACCTTTAGGATAGCCACCAAATTAAAACCAAAACTAAAATCAAACAAGATAAAACTTACCGCCATAACATTCAAAATATAAGACAACTCAAAATTTAACCACAAATAAAATGAAACAAAAATTGCAACTAAATTAAAACGTCTCTATCGGTTGATTGGGAATCCCTCAGAGGAGGTAACCTACGGTTTCTAACGAGATTTCCCATGGTCTAAATTAAAGTATGGAACTCATTGAGTTGATTTTAGTAAATTCATTTGGACTAAGTGAATCTAAAAGAAAATAGTGGTGCTAGAACGAGAGAACCGTAGGATCCTAATCGATGTCACTCTAATCAACTTTAAAATCCCCATAATATTTAAATAACCATAAACAAAGGGAACAATTGATTTGACATCAGAACTTGACACATTAGAAAACTTAAACTCGCTACGACGATGAGCTTGAAGCTAGCATTGTGGGCAGCACAACCATCTTCAACAGCAAAACATGTCTACACCAGCTAAATCATTCTTTAGAATTAAACAACCAAGCCATACGACTTTGAGGTTATTTTATTATGCAACATAAATCCTTAACTTTTCTTTAGGCCTTTGTATAACCCAACTATAAAATTTAAGCCCTAACATGTCTTAGGATTCTGAAGTTGTCGTTCGTCACGACCTAAATCCTCACATCTTCCAAGATATTTGTGTGATCGTTTAAGCCCTAATTATTAACATTGACAGGATGAAACATGCAAATATTTCTCCTCTAAATTGAAGCCAAACAGTATGATAGTTTGTGAAATCATTGAGGTTTTCCTTGGATCTATGACGTTCCATAGTTCTTATTCCTTTCAATTCAAAAATAAAATGTTCCAAATTTGAGTTTCCACTTTCACACATCTTTGTCCGATCTCTTTGAAAAGTCTAATCCCTTTGAAATTCTTGAAGACAATATCCTCTGATTTTAATCAAGAGTTTTCTTAGGTGACTTCAGTTATCTAAGATGTAATTAACTATAGGGGCGTGCGCTTATAGGAAGCTTTTCCGAACCCAACTTAATATAAACCCTATTTAATTTTTCATATTAAATAGGGAAACTTTTTGGCTTATATTAAAATGGTTTCGCAGATCAAATAGATGTCATATATTTCTTAATTTATTTGATTGAGCCTCACTATCAAGTCACTTGTTTATCTTTTGGGATAGATACATAGCTTTAGGTGTAGTGTTTTTTTTATTTAAACTATGAAAGATATGAGATCAGTTTGATTTCATATTTTTCTAAATTAAATATATATGTAAATTAAATGTCCCTTCAAAACGGGCGATGTAATTTTCATTTTGGTGACCAACAGCTTCCACAAGATGACCCCCATAAAAATAGAACCAACATGACATGAGATAGATCCCTTAGTTCCTTAACACAGGCATACTCATTTTACTCCCAATGCTTTAATTCGCAATACTCATCGAGATCGACCCGACAAGCAACACTTGTTAAGGCATCGCGACCAACAAGGGTCACTTCTTTATCGAGTCTGACTTGTTATCCATGCACACATGAAAATGGAAATGTAGATAATCATACGCAAGAATCATAAAGGTGAGTGTGCTATGAAGACAGTAACTCGAAAAGGGGGTGTGCTCTGAAGGTAGTGACCCAAAGGGATGGGCGTGCTGTGGAGGCAGGGGCCCAAGGAATGGGTGTGTTGTGAAGGAAGTGGCCCAAAATGGTGGGCATATCATGGTGGCAGCGACCCCAAGGAATGGGTGTGTCATGGAGACAATGACTCAAAAGGGTGGGCCTGCTGTGGAGGCCAAAGATGGGTATGTCGTGCAGACAATAACCCAAGGAAATAGGTGTATTATGGTGACAGTGACCTTAAAGAGTGAGCTTACCGTAGAGGAAGCAGCTCAAAGGATGGGTGTGCCATGGAGGCAGTGACCAAAATGAATGGGTGTGTCTTAGAGGTAGTGACCCAAATGATTGGCTGTTTCATGGAGGCAGAAGCCCAACCCACACGAGGTGCGGTGACTCCAAGGGAAATCATATAACAATCCAACGTGGATACATATGCAAGAAGTGGAGTTATTCTCATCGGGGAGAACTACGCAGCCGGGGGAATTTATATGTAAGTTGTCCCTAACATAGACATGTGGGTGTCTGGGGTCAAGAATAATAACCTATGTAAGAATCAAACATGCATGACTATGGATATACAAGATGACATGCAAAGTAGACATGTGAGAGTTCACTAGTGAAAATGCAAACATTAATGACATGGGTGCACCGTGACATAAAGATGTCATGGAGCAAATACTTGGAGTAGTGTGCCAATGAGAGGTGCAAATACTTGATATGGACATCTGAGGACATATGCCCACAAGTGCACAATAAGAGTGCAATTAGTGAATATTCTAATGCAATCATGCAATGACTATGTATGAGAAATTGGTTATTGGACTTGCTTGATCGACTGGGGTGTCCAACCCGGGGCAACATATCTAACTAGCTCAGTCAGGCTAAGGTAGCTGGTTGGACTGAAGTGATTGGTTCAGTGGTCCAACGCACCAGTTGGACCAAAGTGAACAGTTGACTGAACGGGGGTGGCCAGTCAGACCTAAGTGGTTGGTCGATTAGGCCGGGGTGGCTGATCGGACCTAAGTAGTTGGTCAATCGGGCATAGGTGGTCAATCAGACCATAGTATTTGGTCGGCCAATCCGGGGCAGTTGATCAAACCAAAGAAAGGTTGATCATGTTTGTGTATTCTGTTGAACCCAAGTGCAATAAGTGAAAATTTCCATGCAACATACATCACATTGAAACGTGCAATATAATGCAATCATCGAACATAATAACAAACCATGCTCACCCTAGCGTACTCACATAGGAACTTAAGGTTTAGCTCTTGGATTTCCAGCATAGCTGCCTTTGAATTTAATAAGGAAGTGTGAAGAACTCAATTTTTTTATTTCTCGTAGAAGAAGTAATTTACCGTTAGTAGAGCACACTAGCTACAAAGCTTTTTATGTCAACGAATTTTCCAAGAACTTATAGAATGGGCTAGGTACAAAGCTTTTCCAATTACTCAAGATCTAACCATTCCAGCCCCTCCAAGGAAGGTTGGAATTCCAAAGTTGTGGGAAATTGGGATTCCAACCCACTATGATTTAGGTCTAAGGCTTGAAATAGGAAGTCACTCAGCTTTGCAAGGGATTGGCCTCGAATGTAATTTCTACCTAGGGTTTCCTCTAGAAAACAAACAACCAATCCAAAGGCGGGTGACCATGATGACTAGTGTTGGTCGACCAACTCACCTCGTGTGGGTGACCAAACCCACAACACCTGGTAGAATCTATTCCTAGGGCTACCTAAGAAAAAGTACACAAAAGATTTTAGAGAATCTCAACAATGTGATATTTGATGTTGCGTTTCTTCACGTAGAATGAAGCTCTTCTAATGATAGGAGAGATGGTGACATTTTAGTGAAGCTCCAACGAGACCCACTCCATTATTTATACATAGAACAAAGAAGATCTCCTTTAGAAGGAGAGAGTGATGAGATTTCAACAATGTTTTGAGCTTTGGTGAAGTTTCGACGGTGCTCTGATGATCTTTTACCAAGTTAGGATGAAGCTCTCCTTTAGTGTAGGAGAGGAGACACCATGCTTCCTTTGCTAGCCATGATCTTCCTCACAAAACTCTCTTCACACACTCAAATGAAGTGATGTGAAGAAGAGGAAGTAAATGAAAGAAGAAGGAGAAAAAGGGGACCAACTCCTTCGCTATCTCCTTGAGGAAGATGAAGAGTCTTCCTCAAATCCCTTACTTCAAGCTCTAAGCTCCAAGAAAACCCTAAGCTCCTTAAAGAAGAATATGGATTTCTCCCTTGTGCTCTCTCAAGCTCTTTAAACTTGAGACCCTAAGAAAATTGAAATGAATGGAAATGGGTGAAAAGAGAAAGAGAGGAAGCTTAAACCAATCCCCATGCAAAATCCTCAAAATGTTCCTCAATTAAGCAAAAAATGACTAATCTATAGCACTTAGGACATGCCAAAAAGGTTTAATCCCACTAATCTTTTCATAATACTAAGGAAATCTCCCCATGTCTAAGGAGGGCCTAAGAATCTGGCACTATGTGACACGCCTCCCTAGGGTCACTAGGTCAAATTTTAAAATCAGGGCGAGCCGCCGTGGTCACGCCTCTCTACCCGCATGGTTAGTGTGGTCATGCTGACTTCTTAACGTTATTACTCTAGGCTCACTATCGTGCAGTGTGGTTACGACACCTTCTCATTTGACTACACTGAAGGCACCCTTCACGCAACTACTAAGAGGTCCAGCGTAGCCACACTGTGCCACGACGTAATTATGGCTTAGGCTCTATCTTGCAGCACAGTTATGTCGCCTTTAGTTGTGGCTACATTGAAGGCAACCCTCTCAACCCTTATGGGTTGGGGTTAGGTGTGGCCATGCCCAATTTGGGCATATTCGTGTTAGGATCTTATGCATCATTTTTCATTTTGATAGTCAGTTAAGATCATTTCGTGAATTGAAAAGCTCTTAATGACCGTAATGGAATAGATATGCCTCAAAATACGCATTCAGCTTGCACTTGAACAAGGAACCATCACGATTCAGAGGTAGTCGCTATTGCGCACGACCAGGACAGGGTGACTCTATTCCGGTGAAGGTGTGCATTTGGTAACATCTTGATAGTCTCCTTCAGCTAAAGAAGGGCATGTGTGAGCATCGCATGCTCCCACAACATCACTGGGGCATCCAGTACTTGTGACATAAAGAATCGACACCAACACAAATAAGCTTTTAGGCTAAAAAGAATAAGACAGACAAAAATGAAGACCCTCACGGAGTCGAGGCATTGTCCAATAGTCTATCAGTCCTCTCTTTAGTTACCAAAAGATTCATACCCATTATCCGAGTCATCACCTTCTTTTAAGAAATCAACAAGATGGTCGAGGATCAAAGCAGTGAAATTGACTAGGTCAGAAAACATTGGATTGACCAAGCCGTGGTGAACAAACCGTTTGATAGCATACTCAACCCCAATTTATGTTATTCTGACAACTCCTCACTGGAATGAGCAACTCCAATCTTCCCCTGAGTTCAATGATCTCCTTCTTTAGTTACTCCTCCCTTTGTTCAGATTGCTGCTGCTTCTTCTGCCTAGCTAGGCCTTGGCCATCGCGAGCTCTCTAGAGATCATTAGTCAAGCAGAAAACTTCTTCCTAGAGCTTTAACAAGCTTTCCTTGGTTGTTCTAAAGGAGCCCGCCTTTTTCATGAAAGCAAACCTCAAGGAATGAGAAGCGTGGCCTACTTCCAATTGTGATCGGGCGGCGTGCTCAAGAAGCCCCTCATAAAAGAGCCCCTTGAACTCCACTTGAAGCGTCGAAGATCAAGTCCTTTACGACAGAAGTGATGACATATGCTGAGTGTAGGCAGATAGGGGATGCAGTTATTTGAGACGTTTAATAGGTTAGATCGGTCATCAGTACTCATCAATAGCCATCCTTCACCCCCTTCAGATGAGTGCCAGTCAAGTTTACTTTGTTTTCTCTTCAATGAAAGGAGGGTCAGAACGTTAGCACCCTCCGTTGGCTCCTTCTCTTCTCGGTGGATAGTTTCCCCCTTTAGAGATGACAAAGATTCAAAAATAGAAGAAGAAGCAACGCCTCCTGAAGTCCCTTGACTATTGAGTAGGAAAATTTAAGGAAAATTCTCCTAATTTCCTTGAGAGAAAGTGCACACAATTAATTAATAATATCTCGGTTCCTATCGCACCCGTGACCACTGGAAAACTCGGAGAATTAATATGTATACCCCAGAACTATTGACATGAATCTCAAAGAGAACAAACGGTCGAGAATATAAAGCTTCCCTCCAAGGTAAGCAATCAAGTGTCAATTCAATGCCAAGCATTAGAAGACACATCTCTAATCCTAGGATAGACCAAAGCTCTGGAGATGGTTCCTCACTCGGTAGTGAAAAGATTTGCCGAGGGTGAGGTGCAAATCATCCTTATAGCGAATCTTTTCGGACACCCTGCATAAGAAGCGACAAGATCCACCCCATACCTTGCGAGAGGGAAGATCCGAACGAGACAACTAACTGACCAAATAGATGAAACACAGATCATGCAAAACTTGAGCCAAACAGCAAGTGAGCAATGACTCCCGAAAAAACAAATCAACCCATCAGTCAATCGGCATACAAAGAAACAAACTCGCAGAGCCTATCTGCCACACCTCTCAATAAAACAAATGACCGTATTTAGACTAACCGATTACGCCCTCTCGACACAAGTAGATTCTAGATGATCATCCAATACGATCGATCCTCCTTCGACTGACAACTCTCACTTAAACTCATAAGTCATTGTAAACAATTATTCTCTGCCAATATTATGAGAATCATTAATCCAAATTGTACACATTAATTCTATCAAGGTTGATTATCAAAACGGTTCCCACCTTCCTTAATTGTACTAATTAGACTCATTTAAATATACGATCTCAAGAGCAAAAAATGGACTCTCTCCGGTCTTCTCCTAAGGAAATTACTGTGCGCACTTTCTCTCTCTTTCTCTTTCTCTTGCCTTTTTCGATCCCAACTCTCCAAGTTTTCTCAAAAAAAGAAAAGTTAGGATTCAACAATTATCTATATAATTGGAAAAAAGGAAGATTTACATATATACCACATAATGCTTACATATATACATATCTAACCGTACCTCCATTTGATTTTTAATTTTTTACCACTCTCTAAGGTATAAAAACATGTATTATACTTTTTAAAAATTAGCAATAGTGATATTTTTGGTGCAATACAAGAAAATTGAGTGTTAATAATGCAATAATCAAAGTTTAGGTGCTAAGAATGTCAATACATAACAAATATGTGCTATATATGTAAATGCCCCCGAAAGAAAAAAAAATGTTCTTCCTTAGTGGACACTCACACGTTCGAATCTCATGCCTTGAGAAATTTTATAAGACCAAAGCATTTGAGAAATTTCTATTATTTCCTCAACTAATCTCCCCCAACTTTCCCCTTCAACATTTCGAAAAAATTATTTCTTACGGACGCGTATGCAGAGATGCATGCGCCGTCCGATCTCCACCGTTGATTAGATCAAAGTTGTATTTCGGTGGACCCATTTTTTTTTTAAGAAAAAAAAATTGATGAAAACTCTGATCAACGGTGGAGATTGACAGCTCATGAATCTCTGTATACACCGTCCGTATGGAATAGCTTTTACAACATTTCATATCCTTTTAACTTTTTAACGAGAAAAAGATGAATTCGATGACAATTATCGCATCGACAACGATAATAATAGCTCAAAATATCAGAAAACAAAAAATTTTAAAAAAAAATATTTGATAGATTAAATTGGAAAAAATTAGTTCAAAATATTAATTATTACATAACTTGAAAATAAGATTAGAAAAATAGACTTTAACAATGTAGACATACAATAACATTTACATACATACCACACCCAAAAACATCTTTTTATTATATTGGGATAATTACATACATACCACCCAAAATTTTGTTATTTACAAATTAAGCACCTATGTGATTTTCTTGACCCACGGAACCAATGTATTTACGCATGCACGTTCAAACTATTGAGAATTTGATTAAAATGAATAATATGGTTTATAGGGTGGCTGATTTGTAAATAGCAAATTCCTGGTGGTCTATATGTAATTAATTCATATATATACGTAAAGAGCACAAATGTAACAATTAATGTATAGGCCTTAGCTATCTAAATACATAAATATGCATGTAACCTTCCTCAAAAATAAACATAGGAAGAGTCAATAAAAATTTCCTTACATAATAAATAAATTTTAATAATTTTTATAATATACAAGAAATTGCATAAAGTAAAATTATAAAACTAATTAGTTTGTTAAGCTAACAATGATGATAAAGAAGAATAACTTAGAAGCAAGAGGACATATGCTAAAGTTACCGAACAAAACAACAGAATGTGCTTATATACGTGCGTTTATATATGTGATTATTGACGTAATGGGGGTGGTCGTAATAAGACAAAAAATAATTCATTATTTAATTAATGAAAATATTTACATACATAGCATCATTTTATCTGTGTTAAAAAAAAAAAAATTACATCAAGACTCCACACGTAGAGTTACGTGTAGAGTCGAATGAAATCACGTTACGTAGAAAAAAAAATTCTGCCCGATAACATAAGGGAACATTCCTCTCGTGTTATTCAAGTGTTATCGTGTGTTATTCAGGTGTTACTTTGTGTTATTCAAGTATTGTTGATGTGTTATTGTGTTATTATAACACCGGAAATATTTTCAGAAAACAATAACACTTGAATAACATACAATAACACCTGAATAACACGAGGCTAATATTCCCTTGTGTTATCGGGATGATCACCTCCACGACGTAATTTCATTGGACTATACACGTAACTCTACATGCAGAGTCATGATGTAATATTTTAATGTGTTTAAGAGGATGTATTTTATATTTATAAAAAATTAAAATTTAGGTGTTAGATATTTAAATACATAAGAATTGAATGGTATATATGTAAATGCGACATTCAAACAATTATAAAAAATANGATGATAAAGAAGAATAACTTAGAAGCAAGAGGACATATGCTAAAGTTACCGAACAAAACAACAGAATGTGCGTTTATATATGTGATTATTGACGTAACAGCGGTGGTCATAATATGACAAAATTAATTCATTATTTAATTAATGAAAATATTTATATGCATAGCATCATTTTATCTGTGTTCAAGGAAAAAATATTACATCATGACTCAATACGTAGAGTTACGTGCGGAGTCGAATGAAATCACGTTACGTAGAAAAAAAAAAATTCTGCCCGGTAATATAAAAGAATATTCCTCCCGTGTTATTCAAGTGTTATTATGTGTTATTCAAGTGTTACTGTGTGTTATTCAAGTATTATTGATGTGTTATTGTATTATTATAACACCGGGAATATTTTCAGAACATAATAACACCTGAATAACATACAATAACACATGAATAACACGAAATAACACGAGGGGAATATTTCCTGATGAGATCGGTCCATGTCATAATTTCATTGGACTCCGCACGTGACTCTACGTGCAGAGTCCTGATGTAATATTTTTTCTTGTTTAAGAAAATGTATTTTATATTTAAAAGTCAATGATAGTGAATATGAAAGATTTGAATGTTATAAATAAAAAATTAAAATTTATGTGTTAGATATCTAAATACATAAGAATTGAATGGTATGTATGTAAATGCGACATTCAAACAATTATAAAAAAAATAAAAAAAATAATGTAATAAAAGTAAATATAAAGAAAAAAATAAAATTGAGGTTTTCAGAATATCATGATAGATGTAAAGAATATAACTAGTGTAAGTCGATTTCCGGGGGTCACATTGCTTTGGCGTGGGACCAACGCTATCTAATATGCCGGCATTTTTCTTTATCTATAAATTTATTTAGCTCGTTTTTGGGTCGTAAAATTGAAAATGAAGAGTTCAAGTACGAGTTGAGGGTGGCTCGAACTCAATTCGACTTGTCTATACATACCTTTTATGTTGAATGTCAGAAATCAAGGGACTATGAGTNAGCTCGTTTTTGGGTCGTAAAATTGAAAATGAAGAGTTCAAGTACGAGTTGAGGGTGGCTCGAACTCAATTCAACTTGTCTATACGTGCCTTTTATGTTGAATGTCAGAAATCAAGGGGCTATGAGCGGTTCATTTGGTTGTTTTTTTATTGGAGAGACAAGATGAATAATAAGATGGGCATCGGTCGTCATTGGCTGACAAACACGTGTTAGATTTTTGTTAGAATTGGATGAGAATGTCACAAGTGGGATAAAAGTTAATGATGATCATACACAACTTCATCAACAAATTTTTGCAAAGCATAACTATGTTTGATGAACAAAAGTAATTGTACATCAAGAACACATCTAATGAATCTCTAGAAAATCTCACGGACAAAAAAATACAAAGGAATAAAATTAACGATGACCCCTTAGATAGAAGAATAAGAGCCCACTGATTGAAGTCCAAAGGTCCATCCAAATAGCATCAGAAGGCTAAGCATTTACTAGCGAAATACTGAAAGACTTATCTGACCAGGTGCAACACCCCTAGGCCAAGGTTGAAGGCCGACCAAGCGAATGCAGTCCAAACCGAAGATTAAAAACTAAGAGGAAAGCGGCGGCATAGATATACCTCTCGTCACAATTCAATTCAATGGAAGAAAGCATCTTCCCTAATTATCTAACAAACGCCCTTGAGATTCTTCATTAGGGGCTAAGAACTAGTCAACACATAACCACACAGAGCATCCCCGAAGGATCGCCTCGTCAACGGGTAAGCTAGCTATCAAATTATAATGATTTACTCTCTACCCGATAAGCTAGCATTGCTCTACTGACAAGAGTTCTATATCCAAGGATTAATAGTCGACAACCATACTAGCTTAGCCTACTGACAAAACCAAGTCGATCGAATCAAGTCGCGCCGACCAGAAAATCATCAAGGGTCGGCCGACAACCTCGATTCAGCTCAATCGAATAAAAAGTTTTTGTCAAATCAAGACCAACTAATTTTAGTCGACCAAGTCAAAGTGTGGTAGAACTAAATGCCAATATATGTAAAATCGCTAAAATATCCTCTAATGTCCTCATTAAAGCAGAGAAAAATATGTAACTTTATATATGGTACGCCCTCATCTATAAATAGGAGAATTGTTTCCTTATAAAAGGATAATCAATAATTTAAATTTTTGTTCATTATCATGCATTTCTCTCTCGCTCTCTCTCCTGTCTTGCACTCTATTCTTTGGATGCGATTCACAAATAAATTCATATTCGAGAGTAGTTTAGGTCTAACAAAAAGGATGATAGTTATACTTATTTCTATTCACTATCTCCATCATCATTAATAACAACTAAAATATTAAAAATGAGCATGATGATAGTGGTAGTGATAAGTTAATTTAGTTTGATGAAATAATAATAAAAAAAATTATCTACCTTAACTTTATGTTTGGGATACATGAGTGATTACAACATTTTGTGCTAGTAGGCATACAATACTCCTAGCTTTATATGTGTTCAAGAATTTCTAAGTCAATTTTAAGTTTGAGAATTTCAAACATGATCATACACACCAACAACATTTAATTCTATAAACATGCTAATCCATATCTAGCACCCTGCTTCTTCCATGTGCCTAACCGCAAGGAAGATGGCTGTTTTGCCATAGTTTATTCTTATTTTGACCCCCAATTATCGAACTAAGGTAAAAAGGGCATTTTTGTAATGTGGTACCGCTCACCTACCACATCTCACCTACCGCTCACCTACCTCTCATCTACCACTCTCTTGCTTCTATAAATAGAGAGGGTGTGAGGCTTAGGAGAGCAAGANTCATTTGGTTGTTTTTTTATTGGAGAGACAAGATGAATAATAAGATGGGCATCGGTCGTCATTGGCTGACAAGCACGTGTTAGATTTTTGTTAGAATTGGATGAGAATGTCAGAAGTGGGATAAAAGTTAATGATGATCATACACAACTTCATCAACAAAATTTTGCAAAGCATAATTATGTTTGATGACCAAAAGTAATTGTACATTAAAAACACATCTAATGAATCTCTGGAAAATCCAAGGGACAAAAAAATACAAAGGAATAAAATTAAGGATGACTCTACAGATAGAAGAATAAGAGCCCACGGATTGAAGTCCAGAGGTCCATCCAAATAGCATCAGAAGGCTAAGCATTTACAAGCGAAATGCTGAAAGACTTATCTGACCAGGTGCAACACCCCTAGGCCAAGGTTGAAGGCCAACCAAGCGAATGCAGTCCAAACCGAAGACTAAAAACTAAGAGGAAAGCAGAGGCATAGATATGCCTCTCGTCACAATTCAATTCAATGGAAGAAAGCATCTTCCCTAACTATCTAACAAACGCCATTGAGATTCTTCATTAGGGGCTAATAACTAGTCAACACATAACCACATAGAGCATCCCCGAAGGATCGCCTCGTCAACGGGTAAGCAACCTATCAAGTTATAATGATTTACCATCTACCCGATAAGCTAGCATTGCTCTACTGACAAGAGTTCTATATCCAAGGATCAATAGTCGACAACCATACTAGCTTAGCCTATTAATAAAACCAAGTCGATCGAATCAAGTCGCGCCGACCCGAAAATCATCAAGGGCCGGCCGACAACCTCGATTCAGCTCAATCGAATAAAAAATTCTTGTCAAATCAAGACCAACTAATTTTAGTCGACCAAGTCAAAGTGTGGTCGAACTAAATGCCTATATATGTAAAATCACTAAAATATCCTCTAATGTCCCCATTAAAGCAAAGAAAAATATGTAACTTTATATATTGTACTGCCCTCATCTATAAATAGGAGGACCATTTCCTTATAAAAGGATAATCAATAATTTAAATTTTTGTTCATTATCATGCACTTCTTTCTCGCTCTTTCTCCTGTCTTGCACTCTATTCTTTGAGTGCGATTCACAGACAAATTCATATTCGAGAGTAGTCTAGGTCTAACAAAAAGGATGCTAGTTATAATTATTTCTATTCACTATCTCCATCATCATTAATAACAACTAAAATATTAAAAATGTGCAAGATGATACTGGTATTTAGTTGACTTCCCCTTGGCCTCTTATCAATGTATGAGGATAAAGTAGATTTCACAAAGATGTTCACAAAGATGTGCAAGAGAAAAGGATGAGTATTAGTAATCACATTTATTTAGTTTGTTAGGCTTAATTTGACATAAAAAAATGCATGTACAAGTGGTGATATATGTAATTGATAATTTATGTATAATTTTTAATGGAATCTCATTTGTGAACAACTCTTATTTAACTTGATAAATAAATAAACTAAATACACATGAAGCACAATGATTGGAAATAACATGAAGCATTCTAAGAATTTGATTTAAACTCTCATTTCATGCAAAAATACACAAAATATTTGATGAACCGCATGCTAAAAATTGTATTTTTCTCAAATTTGGTCATCAAATTATACTTCATCTCATTCACACTCCTAGTCAAATTTCTAACTGGACTCTGCATTACTTCGATAATTATAAAAATTATCCCATACGGACACAACATGCAGAGATGCATGCGGTGTCCGATCTACACCATCGATTACCGCAAAGATGTATTTCGGTAGGCCCCGTTTTTAACTTTTTAATTTTTTTTTTTCGATGTAAGGTTTTATTTTGGTTGAATTTCATTATTTGAAGAGTTTTGGATGAAATTTCTAGAGTTCTATTAATAAAATTTAAGAAGATATACATGCATAGCAGTTAATTCCTTTGTATTTACATATATAACTATACCCCGATAATGATTTAGTATGAATCTTAGAGGAATCTTATGGTCGTAAGAGATAAGGGTGGTCAAAGATGGCCCATTAGAAGTCCAGAATCACATCAACATGAATCTATGAAATTCAATGCCTAACCAAGGCTACTCCTATAAAGTATACAAAACCTGCTAAAGAACAATCCCTATAGGCAAGGACAGGGGACAGGGGATTCTTGGATAGCTTTCCTATTGAAGGGATGGATCTACCTATTAGATTACGGTAAAGTGCCCTCTGCCTANCAACTCTTATTTAACTTGATAAATAAATAAACTAAATACACATGAAGCACAATGATTGGAAATAACATGAAGTTTTCTAAGAAATTTGATTTAAACTCTCATTTCATGCAAAAATAATACACAAAATATTTGATGAACCACATGTTAAAAATTGTATTTTTCTCACATTTGGGCATCAAACTATACTTGTTCTCATTCACACTCCTAGTCAAATTTCTAACTGGACTCTGCATTACTTCGATAATTATAAAAATTATTCTATACGGACACAACATGCAGAGATGCATGCGGTGTCCGATCTACACCGTCGATTACCGCAAAGATGTATTTTGGTGGGCTCCGTTTTTAACTTTTTATTTTTTTTTATCGATGTAAGGTTTTATTTTGGTTGAATTTCATTATTTGAAGTGTTTTGGATGGAATTTCTAGAGTTCTATTAATAAAATTTAAGAAGATATACATGCATATCAGTTAATTCCTATGCATTTACATATATAACTATACCCCGATAATGATTTAGTATGAATCTTAGAGGAATCTTATGGTCGTAAGAGATAAGGGCGGTCAAAGATGGCCCATTAGAAGTCAAGAATCATATCAACATGAATCTATGAAATTCAATGCCTAACCAAGGCTACTCCTATAATGTATACAAAACCTGCTAAAGAACAATCCCTATAGGCAAGGACAGGGGACAGGGGATTCTTTGATAGCTTTCCTATTGAAGGGATGGAGCTACCTATTAGATTACGGTAAAGTGCCCTCTGCCCAACAACCTAGCCTCAACTTGGCAATAGGAGTTGTCTAAAGAGAATAGTAATTGTTAATTGGATCCGGAAGGTTAGCCGACCAAAACTCCCTAGCTTGACTGACCGAAGGACCATAGTTTGGTCGACTGAAGGTCCCAAGCTATATCAACCGAAGATCCACACCCTGGACGACCAAAGTATCAAAGCAGGAATGACCGAGGAATTTTTTGTAAATGGCTGGTATGTATGTAAATGCCCATGTTTCATGTGTTAAAATTTAAGCCTTTTTTAAAATATTCGTCTTTTATAATACTCTAATTATTACATTTGAAATTTTCAAATGTTAGAACAATTGTTAAATCGAAATTGAATTCTAATACCTATCGAACTTACAAAACTGATGAAATTGAAGGTTTGATTAGTTAATCCAACTAGTGCTTAAATTTAACTCAATTAATACAAATCTCGTAAAGATTAAGGGCACGTTTGGAGCGACTTATTTGGTGCATTTGACATTTGTTTCATGCGTTTCAACCACTTATTCAAAAACGTTGTTTGGGTTTTATAAAAAGCGCGGCTGCAGACTCAACCCCACAGCCCGCGTTCTTACCTAAGATAGTTACGCGCTTGCCCTTCGTTCCTCACTTTGCCCTTGTTTTGCCTTAGGTGCCTCCTCGCTTGCCTCATTCCCTCGAATAAAAATTCTAATTTGAAGATAATTGTAGCGGGTTTGAATACTGTGGGCAACATATCAACCCAAACTTAAGATTTCTATTTTTAAAATTTGGAATGCAAGTCATCATCAAGATAATTGCATACAAACCACCCGAAACATTGATATTTACACATTAAGCATCAAGATAACATTTTTTAAACGACCAAACTAACATATTTAAGCGTGCCACGATCAAACTATTGAGAATTTCATAAAAATGAAAAAAAGTGGGTTGGGTTTTATCATGAATTTTGATATTTGGGTTAGAATTTGTAAAATGGACGAAAGAGGGTGGTTATTTGTAAATAGGAAGTTTTGAATGGTATGAATGTAATTGTCCCTTCCTCACAAAGTCTTTGAGAAACATGCTTTTGTTCGCGTAAGAATCGAAGGAATCAAAGCTCTCCTTAGATTCTCATATGCTTTTGAAAGCTAGCGTTTGCAGTCCAAAAGAAGAATCTCAGCCATATCCGTTTCTTTCAATCACCCCCTCCACTTCCCTAATAATCCCAAGCCTGCCCTCATTCTCAAGAGAAAAATTTGCTTACCTAAGACGCACGCAGAGCTGTGTACTTCAGAGGTTATTCAAAGGGTATTAGAGAGTTATAGGTAGGTTACATCTCTTCTTTTAATATTCTTTTAAGAGAGTTTATCATTTTAGTATAATTAAATGAATTGATTTTATTCGTGTTAGGGTATTGCTCTTCCTCTATTTCCTTATTAGTAATTTCGAGAGGTATTACTAATAATTGATCTTTTTGACCATTTGATGAAGTAAATAAACCAGATATTTCAATAATACAGCAAGATTGTTCTTCATTATCAGAAGTAGAAGTGGGATTAGAGGTATAATCTTTTTCATTGTTAGACGTTAGAACTCTAGATTTAGATAAATTTAATAATACTTTCATTAAGGTTTGATTTAAACCTCCATCAATTTGTAATTCATTTAAAATTTTTTTTAAAGGACAATTATTAGAATAATGTCTAAATTTTTCAATTCGATAACACTTATTATCTTTTACTTGAGTTTATTTTTCTTTTTAATATTTGTTGAAGAAGAAGTAGGGCTGTCAAAACGGCTCGTTGTTCGCGAACAGCTCGTGTTCCGCTCATTAAGAAACTCGTTTTCGGCTTGTTAATTTTGTTCGATAAGTTAACAATNATTATTAAATTAGATTCAAATGATGTATTAATATAAATAATAAATTTTAAATCTTGCTCAAACCCTTATTGTTTTATGGCTACATGATTAGAGTTGTTAAAATGACTCTTTGTTCGTGAACAGCTCATGTTCAGCTCGTTAAGCAAATGAGCTGAACACGAACATACTTTTTGAGCTCGAAATATAAACAAGCTGAACACGAGCGAGCCATGCTCATGTTCGGCTCGTTTAGACCCCTAAGAAGAAGGAATATCTCATGGGGAAGATTTTTCCATTATTTTTATACCTTTTAGACCTTTTTTTGATAATGTCTATTTTTGTCAAATTTCTTTTCTTATAATAATAGTTTATCATTTTCTTTAAAAGAAGATTCTACATAGGAAAATTGCTTACAAAATTATCTTAATTCCTTCTATGAATTTTTGTTTTCAATAATTATGATTAGCTACAGGTAAATTCATTACACTTCCAAGGAAGACATTTTTATACCAACTAAATTGCTTAAGAGTAGGATAGCTTAATTCCTCTTGCTTAAGAGTAGGTGCTAGTAAACTATTCAAAAAGATATTGAAACCACTAAATGATAAACAACTTTTGTATTTAGAAGAGTGTCATCTTCTAATTTTGTTTCTGGTAGAAGATCTTGTATTTGTTCTTCTATCATGAAATTGTCCTACCATCCTTTTAGGATATTGGTAAAACCTTAAGTGATCATTATAGCTATCTTAGGAGCAATATTTTATATAGATTGTATAGATGTAACATACATATGGTTTCTCCAATTTATTGATCAGATAATCAATCAATATTTTTTTCATATACTTGAGAGGCATCATATTGATATTGGTAATTGGAAGCTTCTTCTTCTTCGAATATATCCATAGGAGCGGGTCTATTTTTTAAAGATGGTTGTATTTGCAGCGTACTAAAAGAATTTTTTAGATCTTTTAACTCATTTTATGAGATTGATTTTTCTGAATTTACAGAGAGCTATTTATTATATGTGCTGATTTAAATTTTGTACTAATTTTTCAAAGTCATGTTTACTGTGACCAAAGTTATAATTGAACTAAGAATTTACTTGAATAGTTCATTTTTTTATGATAATAGGTTTAGCAATATAAATATTTTCTTTTACAAGTTGTTTTGAATTTGAAATCTTATGTGTTGCGATTAGTTGTTGTTGTATTTGATCGATTTTTTTTTTCTAATTGACAAAGAAGATCTGCGATAATTTGTGATAAGATATTAGAGAAATTTAACTGTTTAATAATTATAATGAATTCTTTTAATGTTTGGGTTTCAATTTTTATTTTTTCAAAGGCATATAGTTCCAAATTTTCACTAATTAAATTAATAATTTATTTTAGTGAAGGGTAAATAGAATTAATCGACTCTCCTTGATTAATTTTCTATGTTCTAGCTATTATATTTAGTTTTATTTTTCTTACATATTCTTTGATAAACCAATTAGTAAAAGGAACAATAGTTTATGCATTTTATTTTCTTCTAGTCATAGATATAAACCAAGAATTATAAAATTGATATCTTTCATGTTTAGTTAGTTTTTTTTCCTATACCATTCTCTTAGTTTAGAATATATGGGAGATAAATAATTATGGACAATAATGACATGATCTATACTTCATATTTTGTAATTGATTTAAAACTAAAGTTCATTTTTGAAGGGGTAGGAGAGGAATGCTCATAGATTTAATTGGTCATTAGCTATATGTTCATTAGTTATGTCTTCATTTACCATTCTTTCATAGATTGATGTAAGAGGTGAAAGACTATGAGTTGAAGGTAAGGATATTCTAGATAGTGATATTAATCTCCTAGGATTAAATCTCATCTCAACTTCTTCATCTGTGATTTGAATGATTTGATCTATTTCTTGATTAATGATTGGTTTAGAATTAACTCCCAAAGATATCACCCAAGAGACTGGAAAATTTAGTTCACTCTATTTGATAAATTTATTTAGTACTACAATAGAAACAAGTAAAATAATTTCTATTAAATTAGTCCAATCAATATGTTGAGCTATTCCTTTTGTGTTGTGACATAATGTATTCATTATTTTAAAGTTGGTTCTATATATTAAAGCAATTGCTTCTGGCCATGGTAAAAATCATAACGATATTTGAATTTATAATTTTAATAGTTCAAATAAGTTTATATTTGTTAAAAATAAACTTAAATTTAGATACATATTAAAATATATTGGATCATGACATAGAATTGTTTCTAAAACTCCTATTAAAGATTGAGCCTAATTTAGACATCTTCCATCACTTAGACAAAGCTAAGATAGAGATATTTAGGGTCCGTTTGGGGCAGCTTATTTGGTGCAGTGGCGTTTTGAAAACGCACCTGACCTGTTTGCGTAAACTGTGTTTTGGTAGCTTATGCGTTTTCAAAACGCTAAAAACAACGTTTTCACACCGCACCTATATAGGTGTGGTGGCAGCTTTCTGGCTGCGGTCTGACTTTTTAAAAAAAAATAAAAAATTGTAATAGCTACCGCATCTAGTTTATCAGCAGATTATTTTTAATCAGCTTATTAGCAGATTATTCAATAAGCTGCAACTGCTCCAAACAGACCCTTAGTCCTCATAGTGTTGAAGGTTTACATGCTATTTGAATTAATTCTATGGAAATATATTTGTAATCTTGAAAAGATGTGTCAAATCTTCTCAATATAATAACAATATGACATTTGAATTCTAATAAATTGATTGATTATTCTACAATTTTAATAGATAATTTTACTTTAATGTCAAATGTTCCAATTTTATAAATGGTATATTTTCTATTTTAGGATTTGTCCATATATTAAGTTCTTCTTCATCAAGGGAACATTTAGTCACTTCTGCATTTTTCTTATTTTTTGTATTTTTTATAGAATAGGTGGTAGATCACATAGAATTAAAACGAGAACTAAAAGTCATGAAAAAATATAAGGGACTCAAATGAATAGACGTATGATAACTTTAAATCAACACTAACATTATCTTAGTAGAAAATTATGAATAACATGAGTAGTACAAGGCATTGTTACACCAAACAGTTGAGGTATTGTCTCAAACTCTTTCAGATCAGTAGCCATGCATTTTTGGGTTTCCAACCAATATAAAAACTTACTATAACTTTCTATCAAAATTTTAAATAATTGAAGATAGAGTTTAGACATAAACATCCACACAATAGCTAAGGTTCCAAAAAAATAAAGCAACAAGTATTGGATATAAAAGATAGTGAGGATATCTCACAACTGGAGAAAATGCAAAAACTAAAGGAAAAACATATGACCTAATTTGACATTGGAAAAAAATGTTTATTTTCTGACGATTTTGAGATGATTTATGTGTTGGGTTTTTTTTTGTACAACCACATGACATGTCATTGTTTATCATCAGTAATTTTTTTTATGGTTTTTATTATTACTAATGCATTATACCATAGGTTATAAATAAATATTAACCGATGATCATATTTCATCGATTACATATGAACCCGCCATTTGGCGGGGTGCTAGTTGATGAGGGTTTTTAAAAAGTGATGGTAATTGCCTCGATAATATTATTAATTATCGACTTCTTTTAAGTTGTTTCTATGTCGTCAGAACTAATCCATTATACTGTGAAAATTCTCCCATCTCTCGATGACTCCATCGCTCCAGCAACCCCAGCTCCGACGATCCCACGGCTCTGGTGATCGACTGCTCCATTCAACGCTCTAACTCTCACAGCTCACATCTCATGCGTATGAATGTCAAAAATTGAAGTTTAGGTGTTAAATTTGTAAATACTTAGGAATTGAATGGGTTTAGGGTCACCAGAGCCATGGGATCGTCAGAGCCGGGGTTGCATTTTTATTTGCAAATTTGCCTTTTTATTTTCATTTACTCTGTGGAATACATTTTGGTTTAGGGTTTAGCAACAAGATAAAGCAGTTAAGGTTTAGAGTTTAGCAACGGAGGAGGATTGACAAAAATGTTTTCCTATTTCAATTGGATTACATCAAGGATCGACTTTAAGCCCATATTTTGTTACTTTTGTAATGGATGCTATCACTGGACATTTACAGGAGGATGTGGCTGGGTATATGTTTTTTGTCAGTGATATTCTTCTTATGGATAAGACTAGAGAAAGAGTTTGGGAAAGACTTAAATTATGAAGGTTAACATTGGAGTCATAAGGACTTCATTTGAGTATATATAGAGCTGAATACATGGAATGTAATTTTAGTAGTAGTAGCTCTACTGGAAGATTTGTAACTACTGGCGATCAAGTCATTAAAAGCTATGCAAATTTTAGATATATTGGGTCTCTTGTTCAGTATGATGTTTAGATCGACAGAAATGTTATTAGTAGAATTCAAGTTGGTTTGTTTAAGTACAGGATTTCATTTGATCTATTGTGTGATAGAAAATACAATTTAGACTTAAAGAAAAATTTTATAAGATGGTGGTGAGACCTGCAATGTTCTATGGCACAAAGTGTTGGCCTTTAAAAGGAAGCATAGAAAAAAGTTAAGTGGTTGAGATGAGAATGCTTAAATTGATGAGTAGCTTGACATATATAGACAAAATGCAAAATAAATATATTTGAGATAGGGTTTGTGTAACTCCAATGGCTGAAAAGATTGGAGAGAGTCATCTTAGAAGGGTTTGGCCACTTTAAACGTTGTCCATCTAAAGATTCAGTTAGGAGAGAAGAAGTTTTAAATTTGAATTATGTTAAAAGGGCAGAGGTAGTCCAAAAAAGACTTGGGAGTATTGTATAAAGAAAAACTTAATCTATTATAATTAATTGAAAATATGACACTCAACAGGTTGCAATGGAGAAATAGGATTCATGTAGGTGAAACACCTAAAATATATAGTATTTTTAGACACATTTTTATACTTATTTTTGTGATATTTCTCTTTAAAGGAAGGAATTTGTGTGTTTTTACTTTCAGGTACAAGTAAAAAGGTGTAAAATGCTAAAAAAAGTGAAAAAAGATCAAATTTGGAGCCAAAATATAAAAATGGTGCAAAAGTGTTTTCGCACCTAAGTACCGGTGAAACAGAGAAGACCGCACTTAAGCGCTAGAGGCCCTGGGCTTAAGCGCCAGAGACAGTTATTTTACGGGTTAATTCATTTTGCCAAATTTTGAAGGGACATTTGAGACAACTATTGGCTAAAGAGGGTGGTTATAATCACTAGAAACAAAAAAATTGGTTAAAAACATGTGAAAGGAGGCATCCCTTGGAAAATACATCGAATCAGGACACATTTTGAAGAGATACCAAGACACCTCTTGGAAAATTATAAAAGAAGTTGATAGAAAAATAGGGGGAGTCCTGAGAAGTTCTTGAAATAGTTAGTGGAGAAACTTTTGGAGAGGTTTTTTAGGCACCACAAATTTACTTTTCCTTTTTGTTCTTAGTTTTATTGTGAGAGTTAAGAGGGTTGTAAGAGAGAAAAGATTTAAAGGAACTTCAAGAGTTTGGTGGAGGATTTGAGATAAGTTCTTATCTTTGTTTTTAAACTACTTTTGGTTTTAATCAATATTTTTTGTTGGTTTGACAATGATTTCTACTTCTAAAATAAAGTGCGGTTTTGTTTTCTTCATGGATTATGAGTAGTTATCTATATCTTTCTCGTTAAAATGATAAGCAACTAAAGTCTTAGATGGAAGTTGTGGAAAATATTAAACTTTAATGAGAAGAAGTTGTGCTGATTTAATTCCATGTACTTCATTTGCTTCTTTATCTGGCCCATCTAGATGTTAAAATTTATTGTGAGAACATGTAACAACCAGGATGTTATTGTATGAGTCAACAATTGGAAAGAATCACATAAGTTTGTATAAATGAGAATGTAATTCATATGATTTAGTGCAAATAAATAGAGAAATAATCTTCGAAGGGTATAGAGTTAGAGGACTTTAGAGCGACAAGCTAAAGCCCCTAACTTGGTTTATTATTTTAGTTTATGATCAGAGATGTTAGACCCTAGGTGGAGGGAAGCGAGGGAACTTTAGAGTGAGAGCTGGTATCTTCCCTGCCTAGCTTGTCTTCAGAACTATTCAAACTTTAAATTAGCTAATGTTCTTTATAACATCTCTATTAAGGGTAAAGAATAATATTGCTCCCATTTGACACAACATAATTTGATAACTTCCACAACATAATTCTTATACTTATTTCCGATTCATGATAAGGAGAACGATATTTCATATTTAGTGCTTTTCTTTTACATAAACTCAAGTTACATTTATAAGTTGTTTCTATTTTGTAAAATATCAAAAATTCACCAAAAAGAATTGAATTTTAATTACTATAAAAATATCTATAGTTTAAGTAATTGTCTTTTTGAAATAGAAAGTTTGTTTTTTAGATGTGCATATTGTGAACACTCTCTGTGGGTTCGATATTCGAGGCTTGATAAAAAAATCCTATATTACTTGATAATGATACGTATAATTGCATAGTAACCCAATATATATATAATAAAGTAGAAAATATAAATATAATTGCATACATTGTTATACTGTTGCATATAAAAAGTCAAGATCAAGTTTTTGGCGCCATTGTCGGGGAGATTGATTGAAAGCAAATCTCTATTTTAAAAAGTCTTATTTAAACTTTAAGAGTTATTATAGGAATAATATTTTATTTTTGTGTGTGTTTTATTTTATTTTATGTTAATGTATGTGTAGTTCAGGTTCTGAATGACTAGTGCCCTACAATTTTGAATTAGAGAGAACTGTTAAGAAAATCGGAAAAAACAAAAAAAAATAAATAAAAGTTTTGAAAAATCTAAAAAAAATACAGAAATGGCAAAGCAAAGTGATCAAAATGCTGAAATGATCAAGAATTTAGACCTTTACAAGATTATGCCAACTCTAAGGTAGATGAACTTCATTGTAGTATTCAAAAACCTACTGTAGTGGCTAATTCTTTTGAAATTAAACCTGTTATTATCCAAATGGTATTGAATAATTAGTTTGAGGGATCATCAACTGATCCAAATTTACATCTTGCCAATTTTTTAGAATTATGCGCTACATTTAAATATGATAGTGTATCAGATGATGTCATAAGACTTGGGTTATTTCCTTTCTTACTGAGGGATAAAACTAAGATGTGGTTGAATTCGTTTGCATCTAAATCTATCAGAGCTTGGGGTGATTTAGCACAAAAATTTCTTGCTAAATATTTTCCACCATAAAAAACTGTGAAGCCTAGAAATGATATTACATCTTTTAATTTGTTTGAAGGGGAATTTATTTATGAAGCATGGGAATGATTTAAGAAACTCTTAAGAAAGTGTCCACACCATGCTATACCAGATTAGTTAATAATTAAAACATTTTATAATGGCTTAGTTGGATCTCTTAGTTCTATTATCAATGCCTCTGCTGGTGGTTCATTGATGTCAAAACCATTTCATGAAGCTTATGCTTTAATTAAAAAAATGACTATCAATGATTTTAATGGCCTTCTGAGAGGGTGAATCCTAAGAAATTATCCAATATTCATGAAATTGATGCGTTTACTATGTTAACAAATGAAGTTGCTGCAATTTCAAGGAAGTTAGACCAATTTGTAATGAATTTTTCTCAAGAAAATTCTATGATTGAAGATAATTCATTAGGCCAAATGGTAGATTCTCAAGCATCATTAGAAACTTTGAATGCCATAAAGAATAAGCAGAATAACTCATATTCAAATTATTATAACTCAGGTTGGAAGAACCATCCCAACTTCAATTAGAAAAATAGTACGGGTGGTAATAATCAACAATGGGGGAACAATCAAGTAAACCCATTTGAAAACTGGAACAACCAAGAGAATAATAAATATAGATCTACTTATCCTCTAGGTTTCAACAGTAATCAACAATTTAAGGAGAAGAAGTTGCCTATAGAAGAAGTGGTATTACAAATGGAAAATCAGTTACAAAGTCAAGGAGCTTCAATTAGAAATATTGAGAATCAAATTTGACAAATTGTAAACTCATTAAGTAATAGATCCCAAGGAAAACTTCCTAGTAATACTGAAAAAAATCCAAAAGACTAGAATAAAGAGTAAGTAAAAGCCATTCAACTTAGAAGCAGAAGAGAGTTAGAAGGTAGGGTTCAATAAGAAACTGAAGTAGAGAGAGAAGAAATTGAAGAATCAAAAGAGGACACTCCAAAAGATTATGAAAGACCTATTTCTCCCCTGAAAATTGATTTGGAAAAACCATCACCTCCATTTCCTCAGAGACTTCGTCAAGGACCTATTTCTCCACTAAAAATTGATTTAGAAAAACCACCACCTCCATTTCCTCAGAGAATTTGTCAACAAGAAGTTGGATAAGCAATTTTCAAAATTTATGGAAATTTTTAAGAAGCTTACAATTAATATTCCATTTTTTGAAGCCTTAAAACAAATGCCATGCTATGTAAAGTTTATGAAGGATATTCTAAACATGAAAAGGAAGTTTAAAGATAATGAGACTGTTGCACTTAGTGAGGACTGCAGTGCTATAATTCAAAAAAAGCTTCCTAAAAGCTTAAAGATCATGGTAGCTTTACAATTCCATGTGCAACAAGAAACATATTTAATGGGAAAGCTTTATGTGATTTAGGTGCAAGCATTAACCTTATGCCATTTTTAAATATTTAAAAGATTGAGATTAGGAGAAATAACCCCTATTACTGTAACTCTGCAGTTAGTAGATCATTCGATAACGTACCCTAAAGGAGTTATAGAAGATGTCCTAGTGAAAGTGGATTAATTTATCTTTCCTATTGATTTCAATGTGCTGGATATGAAGGAAGATAAAGAGATACCTATCATTTTAGGGAGACATTTCCTAACTACAGGAAGAGCAATGATAGATGTGTAGAAAGGGGAATTAACTATCTGCATCAATGATCAAACTATTACTTTTAACATTTAAAGATCAATGAAATATCCTGTAAAAGGTAAATATGATGAATGTTATAGAATGAATGTTATAAGATATCTGAGTGAATGTCATTTCAGAACAAATTATGATGAAAAATTTGAAGTAAATGATTTGGAAGACAAGAAAGAAGAAGAATTAGATCAATGTGAAGATCTTTTTAAGGAAGATTCAACTATGTTCAAGAAATTTTTGAAATTTTGGACACGATAGAAAAAGATAAATCATTTTTTCCATCAATTGAAATACCTCCAAAACTTGAGTTGAAATTACTTCCTGATTATTTAAAAAATACATTTTTAGGTGATTCTTCTACTTTACCAGTTATAATTTCCTAAAAGNTGAAATTCTGGACACGATAGACAAAGATAAATCATTTTGTCCATCAATTGAAAAACCTCCATAACTTGAGTTAAAGTTACTTTCTGGTCATTTAAAATATGTTTTTTTAGGAGATTGCTCTAGTTTATANCCTAGTGAAAGTGGATCAATTTATCTTTCCTGTTGATTTCATTGTGCTGGATATGGAGGAATATAAAGAGATTCCTATATTTTGGGGGAGACCTTTCTTAGCCACAGAAAGAGCAATGATAGATGTGTAGAAGGGGGAATTAACAATGCGTGTTAATGATCAAACAGTTACTTTCAACATTTCAAGATCAATGAAATATCCTGCAAAAGGTAGAGATGATGAATGCTATAAAATGGATGTTATAAGATATCTAAATGAATGTCATTTCAAAACTAATTATGAAGAGATATCTGAAGTAGAAAATTTGGAACACGAGCAAGAAGAGGAAATAGATCAATGTGAAGATCTTTATAAGGAAGATTCAAACTATGTTCAAGAAAGTTTTGAAATTTTGGACACCATAGAAAAAGATAAATCATTTTGTCCATCAAAAGAAAAACCTTCTAAACTTGAGCTGAAGTTACTTCCTAAACATTTGAAATATGCCTTTTTAGGTGATTCTTCTACTTTACCAGTTATAATTTCCTCAAAATTATCGATAAGAAGAAAGGTTGATGAAAATTCTGAAAAATTTTAAGAAAGCCTTTGGATGGACAATTACTAATATTAAAGGAATCAGTCCTTTAATTTGTATGCATAGAATTCATATGGAAGAGAACTGCAAACCCAGGGCTGATCCGCAAAGCAGATTGAATCTTGTTATAAAAAAAAGTTGTAAAGAAAGAAATTTTAAAGTGGTTAGATGCTGAAATTATCTACACTATTTCAGATAGTACATGGGTTAGTCCAATTCACTGTNATGAAAATTTTAAAAAATTTTAAGAAAGCCTTTGGATGGACAATAGCTGATATTAAAGGAATCAGTCCTTCACTTTGTATGCATATNGGATGGACAATAGCTGATATTAAAGGAATCAGTCCTTCAATTTGTATGCATAGAATTCATATGGAAGAAAACCTCAAACCCAGGGTTGATCCTCAAAGGAGATTAAATACTGTTATGAAAGAAGTTGTAAAGAAAGAAATTTTAAAGTGGTTAGATGCTGAAACTTTCTACCCTTTTTTAGATATNATAATGAGTTAATACCTACTAGACAAGTTACAGGATGGTGAATATGCATTGATTATAGAAAATTAAATCTTGTCATTAGGAAAGATCATTTTCAATTACCCTTTCTAGATTAAATGTTGGACAGACTAGCTGGGCATAAATACTTTTGTTTTCTAGATGGATATAATGTTTATCACCAAATTCAAATATCTCTTGAGGATCAAGAGAAAACAATGTTTACCAGTCCTTATGGTACCNATAGTTGATATTAAAGGAATTAGTCCTTCAATTTGTATGCATAGAATTCATATGGAAGAGAACTCCAAACCCAGGGCTGACCCTCAAAGAAGATTGAATCCTATGATGAAAGAAGTTATTAAGAAAGAAATTTTAAAGTTATTAGATGCTGAAATTATCTATCCTATTTCAGATAGTGCATGGGTTAGTCTAATTCACTACATTCTTAAGGAATGAGGAGTAGCTGTGACTGTAAATGAACATAATGAATTAATACCTACTAGGCAAGCCACAAAGTGGCGAATATGAATCAATTATAGAAAATTAAATGTTGCCACTAGGAAATATCATTTTTTACTGCCCTTTGTAGATCAAATGCTGGATAGACTAGCTGGGCATAAATACTTTTATTTTTTGGATGGATATACTTGTTATCACCAAATACAAATAACTCCTGAGGATCAAGAGAAAATAATTTTTATCAGTCCTTATGGTACATTTGCTTTTAGAAGAATGTTCTTTGGTTTATGTAATGCCCCTGCTACATTTCAAAGATTTATTATGGCAATTTTTTGTGATTTAATTAAAAAATGGATTGAAGTATTTATGGATGATTTTTCAGTGTTTAGAACTTCATTTGACTCATATTTAGAACATTTATCAAAATTTATTAAGCGCTGTGAAGAAACAAATTTAGTCCTTAATTGGGAAAAATACCAATTTATGGTAGCAGGAGAAACTGAATTATGACATAAAATATCAGAACATGGTATGGACGTAGATCCTGCTAAAATTCAAGTGACCATTAATTTACCTTATCCAACAAATGTAAGGGAAATTAGAAGTTTTTTAGGATACGATGGATTCTACAGATGATATATTAAAGACTTTTAAAAAATTGGTATGCCCTTATATTATTTATTGGAGAAAGATGAAATTTTTAATTTTAATGAAGAGTGCCTAAAAGCTTTTGAGTTGTTAAAAGAAAAATTAGTCACTGTACCAATTATAGTTTCAACAGATTGGGGAAAACCTTTTGAACTTATGTGTGATGCTAGTGATTATGCTATTGGAGCTGTTTTAGGACAAAGATATGATAAAATTTTTAAAGTAATTTAATATGCTAGTAGAACTCTTAATGAAACGGAAATTAATTATACAATAACTGAAAAAGAGTTATTCTCAATAGTTTATGCCTTTGATAAATTTAGATCATATTTATTTGGAACTCATTACATAGTGCATAGAGATCATTCTATTATTAAGTACTTAATAAAATAGAATGATGCTAAACCAAGACTTATAAGATGGATTCTTCTTTTGCAAAATTTGACTTTGAAATAGTAGATAGGAAGGGAACTAAAAACTAAATTGTTGATCATTTGTCCAGGCTTGAGTTAGAAAAACCACTCTATTTTGAAGAAGAAATTAATGAACATTTTCCAGATGAAAAATTGTTCAGTATTAAGGAGTGGTGTGTTCCGTGGTATGCCGGCATTGTGAACTTTCTTTTTAATTATATTATACCCTATGGAATGAAATATCAACAGAAGAGGAAATTAATTTCTTAAGCTAAGACTTATTTTTGGGATGACCTATTTTTATATAAATAAGTAAAGAATCTTATTGTTCGAAGATGTGTACCTTTAGAAGAGAATTATGAAATTATCCAAAAATTTCATAATTCTGTTTTTGGGGGACATTTTGGTGTTGATAAAACAACATACAAAATTTTGCAATTTGAATTTTATTGGCCTACAATATTTAGATATTTTAATGCTTATATCAAAACTTGTGATCGATGTTAACGAGAAGGCAATATTTCTAGGAGAAATGAGATGTCGCACAATTATGTATTTGAAGTTGAGATATTTGATGTTTTGGGATTAGATTTCATGGGACCATTTATACCATCTTTTAAAAATTTATATATATAGTTAGCAGTAGGTTGTGTATCTAAATAAATAGAAGCTGTTGCTTTACCTCAATGTGATGCTCAAAGTGTTGAAAACATTATAAATTTAACATATTTTTTTTATTTTTGGGATGCTGAGAGTGATCATAACTTACAGAGTAAGTCATTTAATAAATGCAATAATGGAGAAATTATTAATGAAGTATCATATCAACCATGAAATTGCCACTACTTATCATCCTTAGACAAGTGATTTGGATGAATTTTCTAATCTTGAAATTAAAAAGAATATTGGAAAAATCTATGAATCTAAGAAAAATGGATTGGTCAGGCAAACTTGATTATGTTTTCTGAGCTTATAGGACCACATATAGAACTCCTATTAGCTTTTCTCATATAGGCTAATAATTGGGAAAGCATGTCATTTATCGGTTGAACTTGAGCATAAAGAATATTGGGCTATTAGGAAATTTAATTATAATTTAAAGGATATTGATGAGAAAAGATTATTGTAATTAAATGAACTTGAAGAGATACAAAATGAATCTTATGAGAGTGTTATGATTTACAAGAAAAAGATGAAGATGTGGCATGATTGAATGATTCTTACTAAAAATTTTTAGCCAGGGCAACAAGTTTTGCTATATATTGTAAGGTTAAGATTATTTCCATGCAAACTTAAGTTCAGGTGGATGGGCTCATTTGTTGTGATAAAAGTTTATCCTTATGGAGCAGTGGATATTAAAGATCTTAAAACTGTGAAACTGTTTAAAGTGAATGGTCATATACTGAAAACTTATTTAGTAGGGGATCAACATAAATTTAATAATCAAATGATGTTGGGTCAACCAGAATAAACGCTGGTTATGTCGGGCTGACGACATTAAACCAAGCGCTTTGTGGGAGGCAACCCATAGTTATCAGTGTATTTTGCTTTGGTTGTTGTTTGCGTAAGATTAAGAAAATTTGGGGTAGTTTTTTTTTAGACTATTATGTGTTAGTAATGATTTTAAGACTTTACCTAGTGATCTAGACATGCTAAAATGAGAAATTGGACGTTAAGTTAGCTGGTGCAAAATTGAACAATGATGCTTAAGCGCCAACATTCAGCACTTAAGCGTGAAAGTTAAAAACCATTTGTAAAATTTATATTCTAAAAGATTTAACCACCAATTAGTTGACTAAAATGTGCTAAGGTAGATTTAGGACTTGTCTAGGAGTTATTAAAGGGATTGACGCAAATAAATAGCAGGGTTTAGTGAAGGAATTTCACCCCAGATCATTTTTAGCCCTAAAGTCTAAGAGAGAGAGATTTTGAGAAGATTTCTTCATGGGAGATCAATTTGAAGAAGAAGGAAGAGATTCATTAGTCAAAGTGCACAAGAGATGTAAAACGATTTCTTAGCTGTTAGTATTGAAGGAATATCGGAGAAGATCAACAAAATTGAGATTGTCATGGCTTTACTGGAGACAAAGGTAACTGAAATTCATGCACATCTAGATCATATTGGATGGAAATTGAAAATGTAATTTAGCCATAATAGTTAAATAGAGGAAGCATATAAGCCGATGTATCTTAAACAAAAATGGATAGAAGAAGATAGTATCAGACCACGTCACCATCATCCATTTTATCAACTTTATATTTTTATTACCCAAGGAGAGACTCATGAAAGACCAGAGTTTGTCCCAAAAAATGAAGAATGGAATTAAGTTCTGTGTTAGAGTTTGTTTGTTAGGAGTCATTGTTTAATGTTTTATGAGTTAAATGTTGTTTTTGGAGTTTTGTGTTAGTTTGTTTAGTGTTTGTCTTTAGAAAGATTTTCTCATCCGAGACTATTTGGACTGAGAACTTAGTGTTATATGTATTTATACTTGTTTGTGAATGAATTTATATGTTTGTTTGTGTGAAAATTTAGTGTTATTTTAGCCTCAAATTGAATTAGTTATAATAGAGAATTTTGAGAAAAAGGAGAGTTAAGGGAGAGGAAAATAGTCATTTAAGTGCTATAAGAACATTTATGGGTGGTATACTTAGGCTAATAATGCATTTTACTTAAGTTAAAAAATATCAAAAATCGTGCATTGGCGCCTAAGCGCCACATTCTTGTACTTAGGTGTGATGTGACCCGTGAGGTAGGCGCCCAAGCTCCACTTATCCGTGCTTAAGCACCGATTCACAAAAACCGGTTCACGAACGGTTAAAAGTGAAAATTAACCCCAAAAATTTTCATTTTTACTCTCATCGTCACCTTCAACCTCTCGACTTCAAGATTTGGAAGTCTAGGGCATACCATTTCGTGGAGATTTCTTAGTGGAATTGAGAAAAATTTGCTAGCTTTGGATTTCTTGAGGTAAGAGCTTCACTTCTATGTAAAAATTTTGGATTTTCACCATGTATTTTGAGTACATTAAATCACTTAGGCTAATAATGCATTTTACTTAAGTTAAAAAAATAAAAAATCATGCATTGGCGCCTAAGCACCACATTCTTACACTTAAGTATGATGTGACCTATGAGGTAGGCGCCTAAGCTCCACTTATCCTGGCATAACTACGGGTTCACAAAAATCGGTTCGCGAACGGTTAAAAGTGAAAATTAACCCCAAAAATTTTCATTTTTACTCTCGTCGTCACCTTCAACCTCTCGACTTCATGATTTGGAAGTCTAGGGCATGCCATTTCGTGGAGATTTCTTAGTGGAATTGAGAAAAATTTGCTAGCTTTGGATTTCTTGAGGTAAGAGCATAACTTCTATGTAAAAATTTTGGATTTTCACCATGTATTTTGAGTACATTAAATCACTATTCATGGTGAAAAATTGAAGAAAAATCTAGGGAAATTGTATAGAAATTGTAGTTTATACTTATAGGTGTTGAGTGTAGATTAGACTTGATTATTGAAGTTATTATGGAATTTTATGAAATTTGTAGAATGGCACGAAGAATGAAGAGGAGCAAAGGAAAAAGCCACTTTGGTTCGAGAAAATTTGTGAGTTTAAAAGCTCAATATAGGTACAGTGATGCTCTGCAATCAAGAAAACTTATCCAAGAGCAATGTTTCAAGAGTCCAGGTGGATCTGTAGAATATCTGATCATTCGCCGACAATGAGAACGATTTTGTTGTTTTTCTGTTGTGGTCGTTATTTTTGTAGTTAGGGAGTTCTATGCTAACCTACCGGAGGCTGAAGACGATCGAGTCATGTTTAGAGGAAAATTGGTGTCTTTTTCACTGGAGGTAATCAATATGTTTTATCATTTTCCACCTGATAATTTATGTTTTTATACGAACTATAGTCCTACTGAGACGGAGCTAGATGAGATTTTTTCCTATTTGACTGTTTGAAGAGGGCTCTGAGAAATTACTAATGAAAGAGGGGTCTATTTTTAGTAGGGGATCAACATAAATTTAACAATCGAATGATGTTTGGTCAACCAGAATAAACGCTGGTTATGTCGGGCTAACGACGTTAAACCAAGTGCTTTATGGGAGAGAACCCATAGTTATCAGTGTGTTTTGCTTTGGTTGTTGTTTATGTAAGATTAAGAAAATTTGGGGTAGTTTTTTTTTAGACTATTATGTTTTAGTAATGATTTTAAGACTTTATCTAGTGATCTAGACATGCTAAAATGAGAATTTGGATGTTAAGTTGACTGGTGCAAAATTGAGCAATGACGCTTAAGGGCCAACATTCAGCACTTAAGCGCGGGAGTTAAAAACCATTTGTGAAATTTAGATTCTGGAAGATCTAACCACCAATTGGTTGACTAAAACGTGCCAAGGTAGTTTTAGGATGTGTCTAGGAGTTACTAATGGGATTAACACAAATAAATGAAGGAATTTTACCCCAAATCATTTTTAGCCCTAAAGTCGAAGAGAGAGAGAGAGATTTTGAGAAGATGTCTTCATGGGAGATCAATTTGAAGAAGAAAGAGACCGTGAGGAAGAGATTCATTAGTCAAAGTGCACAGGAGATGTATAACGGTTTCTTAGCTGTTAGTATTGAAGAAATACTGGAGAAGATCAACAAAATTGAGATTGTCATGGCTTTACTGGAGAAAAAGGTAATTGAGGTTCATGCACATCTAGATCATATTGGATGGCAATTGAAAATGTAATTTAGCCATACTAGTTAAATAGAGGAAACAGATAAGGCAATGTATCTTAAACAAAAATGGATAGAAGAAGATAGTATCAGAGCACATCACCATCATCCATTTTATCAACTTTATATTCTGATTACCCAAGGAGAGACTCATGAAAGACCAGAGTCTGTCCCAATAAATGAAGAATGGAATTAAGTTCTGTGTTAGAGTTCGTTTGTTAGGAGTTGTTGTTTAATGTGTAAAGAGTTAAATGTTATGTTTGGAGTTTTATGTTAGTTTTTTTAGTGTTTATATTTAGAAAGATTTTCTCATCCGAGAATATTTGGATTGAGAACTTAGTGTTATATGTATTTGTACTTGTTTGTGAATGAATTTATATGTTTGTTTGTGTGAAAATTTAGTGTTATTTTAGCCTCCAATTGAATTAGTTATAATAGAGAATTTCGGGAAAAAGGAGAGTTAAAGGAGAGAGGAAAATAGTCATTTAAGTGCTATAAAAACATTTACGGGTGGTATACTTAGGCTAATAATGCATTTTACTTAAGTTAAAAAATATCAAAAATCGTGCATTGGCACCTCAGCGCCACATTCTTGCACTTAAGTGTGATGTCACCCGAGAGGTAGGCCCCTAAGCTCCACTTATCCGTTCTTAAGCACTGGTTCATAAAAATCGGTTTGCAAACGGTTAAGAGTGAAAATTAACCCCAAAAATTTTCATGTTTACTCTCGTCGTCACCTTCAACCTCTCAACTTCATGATTTGGAAGTCTAGGGCATGCCATTTCGTGGAGATTTCTTAGTGCAATTGAGAAAAAATTGCTAGCTTTGGATTTCTTGAGGTAAGAGCTTCACTTCTATGTAAAAATTTTGGATTTTCACCATGTATTTTGAGTACATTAAATCACTATTCGTGGTGAAAAATGAGGAAAAATCTAGGGAAATTGTATAGAAAGTGTAGTTTATACTTATAGGTGTTGAGTGTAGATTAGACTTGATTATTGAAGTTATTGTGGAATTCTATGAAATTTGTAGAATGGCACGAAGAATGAAGAGGAGCAAAGGAAAAAACCACTTTGGTTCGGGCAAATTTGTGAGTTTAAAAGCTCAAGACAGGTACAGTGATGCTCTGCAATCACGCAAACTTATCCAAGAGCGATGTTTCAAGAGTCCAGGTGGATCCGTAGAATATTTGATCATTCACCGACAATGAGAATGATTTTTTTGATTTTTTGTTGTGGTTGTTATTTCTGTAGTTAGGGAGTTCTATGCTAACTCGAGGCTGAAGACGATCGAGTCATGTTTAGAGGAAAATTGGTGTCTTTGTCACTGGAGGTAATCAATATGTTTTATCATTTTCCACCTGATACTTTATGTTTTTATATGAATTATAGTCCTATTGAGACGGAGCTAGATGAGATTATTTCCTATTTGACTTTTTGAAGAGGGCTCTGAAAAATTACTAATGAAAGAAGAGTCTATTTTTCGATCTCATAGTTGAGTGTACCTTCGAAGACATGGCATTATTTTATTTCACACCATCTATTACATACAAATCATCTCAGTGAAGTTACCAGAGAGAGAAACATTAAAATATTATATTCAGGAAGGCAAGCTCATCAACATTGGAGCTTTGATCTATCAGACTATCATCAGTTCTTCCACTGTCGTTACTACTGCAGGTCTGGGATTTACTTTCTTGATCTTTTCTTTATGTGAGCAGTCTGAAGTAAGATATGATAGTTGGGAGGAATTATTTTTGCCTATAAAGCAAATAACAAGTGTTATTGTAAAGTCATATTCAGAGCATTGTATTTTTTGATAAAGAGGAGGATTTTCAAGGAGTTATTGAATGGCAACATCTGCTGCTTCTACATCTAGACCATCTACCTCATGAGCTTCTACTTCTAGAGGTGAGTCTACAGAAACTCAAAGTCAACTATTACAGAGGATGACGGATAATATCAACTATACCATGGATAAGGTAAGAAATTTAGAAAACTTTGCAGATCATATTGATGGGTATAATAGAAGAAAAAGTGATTATGAAGTGAAATTTCATTCATCTTTGGAAAACCTCATTATGGTTAACCCAGGAGTGAAATTTTCTCCATACCCTAGATACCATAATTATGACTACAAATGTCTGGAATAGTGATGATTCTGAGGATGATGAGGGTGAGGTCTGAGTTATTTATTTTGATGTTTGTAATATGTGTTGGACTATCTGGTTTGGACTTGCTACATTTGCATTTGTGTAGCTTTTTAGACCTTGTGATGTGTGAAACTTTTATTTTGTTTAATTTTATTTTGATGTTTTGTTCNCTTCTCTCTCACAGAGCAACAAGAGGTACTTGATTGTGTGTTTGATCTCCAAATCAGAGGCAAAGCAGGGTTACTATCTGGGAGAACATATTCAGAACCTAAAAAATGGATGAGAGGCAAGGGTCGCATTACGATACAATGCGGCTGTTGTTATAATTATAAAATAGATCGATAAGGAAATCTTCCAGGAATTTTATAACATGAGCATGTGGAGCCAATGCCACCCACAGTAAAATGGATGATTACACGACTGGTTCAATGGAGTATAATTCCAACAAATTGTATCCCCAATAGTTGCATAATTAACATTTATGAAGAAGGGGATTGTATACCTCCACATATTGATCATCATGACTTTGTTCGTCCGTTCTGTACAGTCTCTTTTATATCATAGAGCAGTATGTTATTTGGCACAGATATAAACATAATCGGTCCAGGAGAATTCCAAGGATCTGTTGAGATTTCGTTACCAGGAGGATCCGTCCTGATTCTGAAAGAAAATGGGGCCGACATAGCAAAACATTGCATTCCGGGAGTTCGACACCGTCGAGTGTCGATAAATTTTAGAAGAATGAGTGACGAAAAAACCCCATATGGATTTTAGCCAGATCTGGAGCTTGAATAGTTGCAGTCATATGAGTTATAAACTCGTTCCACCACTAGGCTATCTCAAAACAACAACCTAGAAGGTCAGCTTGTTTAGAAACTCATAATACAGTTTGCAAGAAGATCTTCTACTGACAGACATACAGAGGTGCAAATATGCAGCCAATGATATGAGGACAGTTTATTTTGTACTTTATATTATGTACTCATGGATGTACTAGTAATGCGAATATCATGATGTACTTTTCATCTTTTGAGATATATACATGATATATTGTAAAAATGACTGTATGAATCAGTAACAGAATTTTACAACAGACAAATTAAATTTGCCAAATAAGTTTTATCAATTTTTGAGATTCCTTGCTTGTGTAGTATGACCTTGTTCGGTCTACATCCCCACAAAATAACACATTTTTACACAATTCTGTTTTCCGTGATATCCCTATGGAGTAACAAACTCTATATGATATTTGTAAATAAATCTTGCAATTTTTTTTTAAAACAATAACATAAATTTCTACCCGTTAAGCTTTCTGAAACACAGGATATTTTAAATCAGTCAGATAACTCTGATTTACTGTTTTTAAAAGTTGATCCAATAATTTCAATTTTCACTTTGAATCAGTTCAATATTTCTGATTCATAATTGATCCAATAATTTCAATTTTCACTTTCAATCAGTTCAATATTTTTGATTCATAATTGATCCAATAATTTCAATTTTCTCATTGAATCAGTTCAATACTTTTGATTCATAATTGATCCAATAATTTCAATTTTCACTTTGAATCAGTTCAATATTTCTGATTCAAAATTGATTTGATAATTTCAATTTTCTCATCGAATCAATTTAATACTTCTGATTCAAAAATTGATCTGATAATTTCAATCTTTACATTAAATCAGTTCGATACTTCTGATTCATAACTTTTCAAAATTGATCCAATAATTTCAATTTTCTCATCGAATCAGTTTAATAATTCTGATTCAAAAATTGATCTGATAAGTTCAATCTTCTCATTGAATCAGTTCGATACTTCTGATTCATAACTTTTCAAAAATTGATCTAATAATTTCAATTTTTACATTAAATCAATTCGATACTTCTGATTTATGCTTTTCACAAATTGATCAGATAATTTTCACTTTGAATTAGTCCGATATTTCTAATTCACATTCTTCAAGAATTGAACCAATAATTTCAATTCTTACTTAGATCAGTCCTACACTTTTGATTTCTTCTATTGAAAGTCAGTTCCAAATGTCTAACTCTCCTTTGATATCGATATTTGTATCTTGAATTCCCATTTTGGAGGTCAACCCTTACATGTTGATCCCTATTAAAAAATCCCCAGCAGAAACAAATAGCATATACAAATTCACACTTATTTCTAAGTCTGATGACTTAGAAATCTATATTGGTCTTGTTGATCTTGTCGGTCAACACCAATACGTGCAGTGTGCTCGCCCAGCACACCACACCTATTGGGGGTCCATTTGTTGACCTCACTTTTGGTTGAAGTCTAGAAACTTCTTTAGTAGCCTAGGTCTAGCCATAGGACTTTCCTATTAACTAGTCTTAGAAAACTAGAAAAGATATCCTCACCGTTAGAAATTCAAAACTCTTCTCTTTACTCAACTTGAAATTTCACATATTGATCTTAACTTCTAGCACTTAGTAGGTAAGATCATTATGAGAAAACTCAAGAGAAGTTCCTATAGGACTACTTAGCCTTAGGATTGACCCTGGGT
>JXCR01146599.1:470014-487687 GCA_002079205.1 Phalaenopsis hybrid cultivar | reverse complement strand
TTAAAGTTTTAATTTCAATTGGTTGATTTTCAAAAGAAATTTATTTTGTTATTTATTTATTACTATTATCTTTTATTTGTTTTTTATTTGAAAATTTGTCGTTTCGTTCTTTGTTCATTAGAACTCCCCGACTTTCATCCATCGCACAAAAAGGCAATTGACAAAAAGGCACAACAAGAGAGAAATTTCCATTAATCTGCTTCAATAAGGATGCAACAGATCAAACATAGGCTAATGCCTCAAAAAGAGTACATCATGTAATATGCGCTGTAATGCATTGAGAGTCTTCTCAAGATATGAGTACATCATAGACTGTACATCAAATACATGTCATGCTTGTTAAAAGAAAGAAAATGAGTCCTCTATGCTTGGTATATCGAGATCTTGATCAAGCAGACCTTCTGAGTCATGCTCTAGGATTAGAGTTCCCTTCGCATGTATTCAGAGGTACAACCTTCTCATAGCTCATAAGGAAACAGTTCTTCCAACTCCGGGTCTTGCTGGAATCCATACGGTATCTTACTGTCATCCATTCTGCAGAAGGTCACGGACACCCTACGGTGTCGTACTCCTAGAATGCAGTGCTTGTCAACGTCTGCACCGTTGCCCTTGAGAACAAGTACTGAACCAACTGGAATAGGAATCTCCATAGCTCCTCTGAATTCACCAGGGCCGATTATATCGATTTCTTTTCCAAACAAAATTTTGCTCTTACTCATAAATGAGACCGTGTAGAAAGGCCTCACGAAGTCATGATGGTCAATATGTGGGGGAATGCAGTCACCTTCTTCATAAATGTTAATGATGCAACTGTTGGGAATGCAAGTAGTATGCAGTCACCTTCTTCGTAAATGTTGATGATGCACTGTTAGGAATGCAAGTGGTGGGTAGGATATTCCACTTGACCATTCTCTTTATCATCCACTTGATCATCGGTGGTAACGGATCCAGTTGGTCATTTCTGAGTATCCCAGGCGGATTCCACTGTCTGTCGTTTGTAAAATTGTAGCAACATCCACACTGGATGGTGATTCTTCCTTTCCCCGGCATCCATTTCTTTGGCTCGGAGTACGTTCTTTCCATAAGAAGGCCTGCTCGACCTTTATTTCCCAAATCAAAGATGCAATCCAGGATACTTCTTTCATCAGTTTCAGAGAAAACCTTGGTATATAACTCCAGGCCTTCCAATATGTTGATAAACTTTCCTTGAACTTCTTCATAGAACTCAATATCTCTTTTGTTTACCTTGCTTATTTTGTAGTATTCTACCATCCCGTGAGTTGGCAGTTATCTGGGGCGTTCTTTCCTCCGGGTCTCGGCAGGAATCCAAACCGGTGCTGGCTGATCCGGAATATGAGATTCAGCCTCAAGCGGGATGTATGATCCTGGGCTCCACGGTGCGCATTGATCTGTCCCCAGTGGGACATACGACACGTTTGCCACAAAATCTGGAGTTTGGGACTCGTTGGTGTTGGTAGTGTACTCTTCTAAGGTACTGAAACGTTGTAGAAGTAAAACGTTTCAGTTCGGGCATTCTACAAACGCGCCCGTGACTGATGTCATGGCTGATACCTCTACGTTGCATGTTGGGCAACCTCTGCACAAGATATCTGGGACTGGGGGTACAGCTGATCCTATCAGAAATCCCGATTCTTCATCTGTAGTGGGCAGGTTGGCTGAAGTCTCTCTCAGCTCTGGATCGTAGATATGTCCCTCCGGAATGGGGGTAAGAAAACTGTTTTCATTTCTTTGGCGCTTGCGCTCCTGTCACAAGAAGGCTCTTTGTTTCTTTTGGCTCGCATTTCTGCGTTGTGTTCTGTGGAGTGGAGTATTTGGTAGTTTGTTTGCTCTGGGCAGCTATTAAGGCCTTTGCCGGAGTAGCCGTCATGGAGGGCAGTCGGCTGGGCCCCTCCATCGGATCTTGTTCTACCATCACGTTTTTATCCTTACGTGACGCGTCATCCTGAGTGGTCACCCTTCACAGTGAGGGTAGTCCTTTCTTTTCTTCCTTGCTGACCACGCCCATTAGAGGACCATCGATGTCCATTTCAATCTGGTTGAAATCTATGTCAAAATCTATAACACCTCCCCGTCCTGGAAGGCAAAGATCAGCCTCTGTCCTGACATTTTTCTGCAGATGACAGAAAGGAATGTCAGTGGGCCGGGGTTTGGCATGAACAAGAACAAAACAAAATATTTATTAAAGTAAATTACAGTTTGTTTTAATGAAAAGGACTACTCATTTTACGTGTGAGTTTTTTTTTAATTTAATGGAATTTTAAATCCAAAAGTAGAAAAGAGAATGCGTAAAGCTCAAAAGTTTTTCTCAAAATTTTCATTATACATGGGATTAATTAAAAAATTTGGACCCGGTCATAGACATACGGCCATATAGATAACCCTAGAACAATCAAGGTTTTGAAGAGTCAAAGCAAGCAAAGGCACGCAGAGGTAAGCGGCATTAAGCAGCATCAGGTCGCATAATAAGTTTTCAAGTACCGTCAATTTATCGGTAACATGGGACTTTCACCCCGGAAGTCCACTAACTAGTAGGCTCCTCCTGTATAGACCTTCTCAACGATAATTGGTCCCTCCCAGGTTGGCTCAAATTTTCCACTTATTTTGCGGCGAGCAAGAATAGCTCTTTTGAGCACGAGTACTAGTTCACCAAATTTAAATGTTCTTGGGTGGACCAATTTTTCATGGGCTTGTACCATCTTCACTTGATAGAGCTCCAAATGTTGTTGGGCCTCCAGTTATTTTCCCTCGAGACTCTCCAGTTCTTCAAGTCTGAGTTTTGTGCTTTCTTCCATTGTAAGTTGGTTGGCAATGGAGACTCTGTGAGAAGGTGCCTGGATCTCTAGCGGTAGCATAGCCTCGATCCCATACATGAGCATATAAGGTGTACACTGAGTGGGAGTCCTAAAAGTCGTCCGGTAGGCCCACAGGGCTTCTAACAGTTTGTTATGCCAATCCTTTTTATTCTCGTCCAATGTTTTCTTCAAAATCTGTACTAGTGTCTTGTTGAAAGCTTCAGCAAGACCATTTGCTATGGGATAGTAAATTGTAGAGTATCTCCAATCTATCCCATATCTTCTGACAAAATTGTTGATTTTTGTGCTTTTGAAAGCTATCCCATTGTCAGAGATTATTCTTCGCGGTACTCCGAAACGGTAGACGATTTGGCTTTTGAAAAATTGAAGGACGTGGTGTGACGTAACCTCACGTAATGGTATTGCCTCTGCCCATTTGGAGAAATAATCTGTAGCGACAAGTATGAATCTGTGTCTCTTAGAAGATGGAGGGTCTACCGGACCTATTATGTCTGTGCCCCAACACTCGAATGGCCATGAGGCGACAATTGGGTGTAGCACATTCGGAGGCTGGTGTAAGACCACCCCATGCACCTGGCATTGGTGACATCTTCTGGCAGTATCCATGCAATCAGACATCATTGCTGGCCAATAGAATCCAAGTCTTTTAATCTTCATTTTCATTTTTGGTCCCGACTGGTGAGCGCCACATAATCCGACATGTACTTCTTTGACAATATTTTGTGCCTCGACTCTGCTTAAACACCGTAACCACATTTGGTGAACGATCTTCTGTAGAGAACATTTCCCACCAGGGCATAAGACATGGCCCTTCCTGTGATGTGGTGTGCCTTAGACTTGTCATCTGGCAGCTTTCCAGTATGCAAATATTCTATTAATGGTTTGCGCCAATCTTTGTTGATGTCCGCAATTGTATTCACGATTTCTTCTTTCCAAGTTTGTGAAGGGTTTCGAAGTCGCTTCGAGATAAGACTCGTCTTCCTTGCACCGTGACTTTGATGGAATCCTCCACGGGACATGCCATTTCCTTAGCGAGTTTTGCTACATCGTCGGCATGAGCATTATCTCCTCGAGGAATCCGGTAGAAAGTCACCTCAGGAATCTGCTCCAAGAGCTTCATCGCGTACAGATGGAATTCTGCTAATCTTGGTTTTAGAATTCTATATTGTCTGACGATTTGCTGGACGACAAGTTGAGAGTCACCATAAATGTCACTGTTCGTTATATCCATCAAAATTGCCAATTCCAATCCGGTGATTAAGGCTTCATATTATGCTTCATTGTTGGTACATGGCTCCGTTAGGTGGTAAGAAAACCTCAACATACCCTTATCTGGTGTAATAAAGATCAAACCAATCCCTGCCTTGCCTGGTGTAACTGTGCCTGATCCCTTATTTTTCCTGGCTGATGAGGCACCGTCAAAGTACATTTCCCAGCGTTGTGCACTGAAAAATTCCATCTGTAGTATCTGCTCGTCCGATAACTCATAGTTGACAGAGGACCCAGTTGGCAATGGGTGTGCAGCGAGAAAATATGCTAAAATCTGTCCCTTGATAGCACGGAGGGGCACAAAAGTAATATCAAATTGCAATAAGATCATTGAACAACTCGCTAAACGTCCGGAGAGTGTTGGTCGAGTCATCAAATATTGCAATGGATTAACTTCTGAAATTAGGGTGATCTTATGAGAAAGTATGTAATGTCTAAGCTTTTGAGCAGCAAAAATTAGTGCTAGACAATGCTTCTCAATAGCCAGATACCTTACCTCCATCGGTATTAGACGACGACTCAAGTAGCAGAGAGCATTTTCTTTTTCCTCCTCATTGACTTGGGCTAAGACGGCTCCAAGAGAGTCATCCAAAGCCACAGAATAAAGTATCAATGATTTTCTTGGGATAGGGGATGCCAAAATAAGAGGTGTCATTAAATATTGTTTAACGTCCTCAAAGGCCCACTGGCATTTCTCTTCCAAAATAAACTTGGCGTCCTTTTTAATTAATGTAGAGAAAGGCTGACACCTACCTGAGAGATTATAAATAAAGCATCTCAGATATGCCAACTTCCCCTGTAAGGAACGTAACTGCTTCAAGGTTTCAGGGGGAGGCATTTCTAAGATAGCTTTAATCTTATCTGGGTCGATCTCGATTCCCCGATGACGGACAATGAATCCTAGAAATTTCCCGGAGGTGACGCCGAAAGCGCACTTTAAGGGATTCATTTTAAGGTCATATCGTCGTAACCGTTCAAACACAATCCTCAAATCGTACAAATGGTCTATTTTTCGTTTACTTTTGATGACTAGATCATCCACGTAGCATTCTACTTGATTGTGAATGAGGTCGTCAAAGATCTTCCATTGCACACTGATATGTTGTTCCGGCGTTCTTTAGACCAAACGACATCACTGTGTAGCAGAAGATTCCAATCCGTGTTCTGAAAGCTGTAAGAGCTGCATCTTCGGGAGCCATCTTGATTTGGTTATACCCCGACGATCCGTCCATGAAGGAGAAAATCTCATGTGTTGAAGCGATATCCACCATCATTTCTGGTATAGGTAGTGGAAACTCGCCTTTTGGACATGCCTTGTTCAAGTCTCTGAAGTCGACGCAATTNCACGCAAAGCAATCTTTGAATTCTGCTAATAGTTTGACCAGTTCTGCAGATTCTTCGTCATTAAGTAGAGAAANATTGTCAGAGATTATTCTTCGCGGTACTCCGAAACGGTAGACGATTTGGCTTTTGAAAAATTGAAGGACGTGGTGTGACGTAACCTCACGTAATGGTATTGCCTCTGCCCATTTGGAGAAATAATCTGTAGCGACAAGTATGAATCTGTGTCCTTTAGAAGATGGAGGGTCTACCGGACCTATTATGTCTGTGCCCCAACACTCGAATGGCCATGAGGCGACAATTGGGTGTAGCACATTCGGAGGCTGGTGTAAGACCACCCCATGCACCTGGCATTGGTGACATCTTCTGGCAGTATCCATGCAATCAGACATCATTGCTGGCCAATAGAATCCAAGTCTTTTAATCTTCATTTTCATTTTTGGTCCCGACTGGTGAGCGCCACATAATCCGACATGTACTTCTTTGACAATATTTTGTGCCTCGACTCTGCTTAAACACCGTAACCACATTTGGTGAACGATCTTCTGTAGAGAACATTTCCCACCAGGGCATAAGACATGGCCCTTCCTGTGATGTGGTGTGCCTTAGACTTGTCTTCTGGCAGCTTTCCAGTATGCAAATATTCTATTAATGGTTTGCGCCAATCTTTGTTGATGTCCGCAATTGTATTCACGATTTCTTCTTTCCAAGTTTGTGAAGGGTTTCGAAGTCGCTTCGAGATAAGACTCGTCTTCCTTGCACCGTGACTTTGATGGAATCCTCCACGGGACATGCCATTTCCTTAGCGAGTTTTGCTACATCGTCGGCATGAGCATTATCTCCTAGAGGAATCCGGTAGAAAGTCACCTCAGGAATCTGCTCCAAGAGCTTCATCGCGTACAGATGGAATTCTGCTAATCTTGGTTTTAGAATTCTATATTGTCTGACGATTTGCTGGACGACAAGTTGAGAGTCACCATAAATGTCACTGNTCTTTGCGGTATTTAATGCATTGATGTAGGGATGATGGAACCATGTTATGCTCATGAATCCACGGTCGACTCAACAGAGTGTTAAAAGAGGTCTCAGCGCCGATGATATGAAATTTAACGGTCGTTACAAGTTCTCCAACCTTCATAAGTAATGAGATTGATCCAAGGGCCCTTTCTACATTTTGGTTGAATCCTCTTAACTTCATCTTATTGGGGCTGAGTTCCTGAATGTCGAAGTCCAAATATGCTAACGTTCGTAGACTCATCAAGTTAAAAGATGCTCTAGGATCCACTAAAACTCTGGATAACACAAATCTGCCAATGTTGACGGAAATGTAGAACGGACGGTTGTGGTCGGCGATACCGAGCAGCAAGTCTTCATCTGTAAAGGTTACCTCTGACTGTTCTTTCAATGAGCAAACTTCATCTTAGGATGTGCTAGCCAACTGAGCTAAGCAAATTTCTGGATCTAGCAAAGCTGTAACCAGAGACTCTCTCATCTCCTTTGACAGGATCATAGCGTCGTACATTCTTAGTCGGGCAGGTAACTTCCTAAGATGAGCTAGCACATTGTAATCTAGTTTGTACAATCCTCCGATTTTATCTTGATTATGTGACTCTTCCACTGGCGGAGGCGGGGGTATCTCTTCTCGAGTCATTGTATGTTTTCCTTTGTCAGTTGGAGCTGTTCTTGGTGGTAATACCTTTCCGCTCCTTAAGTTGATTTCTGTGACTTCTTCTTCTTGAGATATCATTGTTGAATTTTCTGGTATCTTTTCCCCTTCGTCGGTAGGATCTAAGTTGATGGCGAGCGGTGCACCGTGACGCTCAAGAGTTGGCTCTTTGTTGTCAGTGTTGTCGTAAGCAATATCGTTGATGTCTTCTTTAGACTTGAAAACAAGTTCATCGGACTCAAGTACGATTTGAGGGTCATTTTGAGGACTTTCTTCCCTGAATCCAAGACAACCAATCTAGTAGAGGCAGCCCCTATCCTACCCCCCGTGCTATTAGTCTTAGCAGTAACACTCTTCTTTCTCTTGTTCTTTGTCTTGGATGATGATGGATTTTCTGGTGAAATCTTCATCTCGGGCTCGGTATGCTGCAGACTCTAAATGGAGACTTGTTTTGATGCAGACTGTACCTTGTTCAGTATCTTTTGGACGATCTGCTCCATACCTCATTCCATCCTTCTTCGGTATTTGTAGAAGCTTGTTTTGATGAATCTTGCATTTGATTGAGGACCCACTTGAGTTCATCCCAAGTTGTACTTNAGAAATGAAAAAAAATTAAGGGAGGAGAAGCTTGAGGATTAGTGCCTAATCAAAAATTGGTTCCACATTTGAACCTTTTAAGTATAAGACTTGAGAAACTCTTAAGCTTAAGGATATAATACGTTAAGTAAAATTATTTTTAATAAAAATATTTAAGTAGAGATAATAAAATGACTAAATTCTAAATTTGGAAAATCTTTAATATTTTTGAATTAGATAGGAACTCATATTTTCATTTTTCTTAACATTAAAAATTTCTAAGCTTTAAGTTGGTCTCATTCACTTAATATTTTTTTTCTAAATTGGACTACTATTTTTTTTTAAATCTAAATTTTAGTAACTTCTAAAGAAATTCATATACATATCATACTTATTTGGTTTGTAAAGATTAAAGTGTCACTTGAGGACAAGTAACATTTTAACTTTGGGGGATTTTGATACACCTAAAATATATAAAGTTCTTAGATTTTTATACCTATTTTTGAGATATTACGCTTTAATGGAAGGTATTTGTCTGTTTTTCTTTCAGGTACATGTAAAAAGGTGAGAAATGCTAAAAGGAGTGAAAAAGGATCAAATTTGGAACAAAAAGGTGAGAATTGTGCTAAAGTGTTTTGGCGCCTAAGCGCCAGATCCAGCTCTTAAGTGCCGGTGAAACAGAGAAGGTCGCGTCTATGTGCTAGAGGCCCCGCGCTTAAGCTCCAGAGGCAGTTATGTGATGATTTACTTATTTTTTTGAATTTTGAAGGGACACGATGCACCTATTGGCTAAAAAGGGTGGTTATGAACACTAGAAACAAAAATATTATTAAAAGACTTATGAAAGGAGGCATCCTTTAGAGAATACATTAAATTGGGAAACATTTTGAAGAGTTATCAAGGAACCTCTTTGAGATTTATAAAAGAAGGAAGTGTAGACTTTTTGAAGTGTGCTTGAAAGTTCTGAAAAGTGTTGGAAAGGGAGAGAGTCTTGGAGAGATTTCAGGCACCACAAATTTACTTTATCCTGTAAGTTTTAAATTTTATTATGAGACTTAAGAGTGTTGTAAACAAGAAGAGATTCAAAGGAACTTCAAGAGTTTGGTGGAGGATTTAAGATAAGTTTTAATCTTTTGTTATTAAACTACTTTTGGTTTTAATCGAGACTTCTTGTTGGTTTGACAATGATTTCTACTTTTAAACTAAAGTGTGGCTTTGTTTTCTCTGTGGATTCTGAGTAGTTTTCCTTATCTTTCTCCTTAAAAAGATAAGTACATAATTGTATTGGATGGAATATGTTGAGAGTATTGATCTTTAATGTTGGAAGAAATTATGATGATTTAAATCCATGAACTTCGTTTATTTCTTGATTTGGCCTATCCAGATGTCAAAATTTGTTGTGAGAGCATGTAAGAACTGTGCTGGTATTATCTCAGTCAACAATTGGAAAGAATCACATGAGGTTGTAGAAATGAGAATGTAACTCATATGATTGAGTACAAATAAATAGGGAAATAATCTTTGAAGGATGTAGAGTTAGAGGATTTTAAAGTCACAGGTTAAAGCCCCCAACTTGGTTTATTGTTTTAGATTCTCAGACGAGATGTTAGCCCCCAGGTGGAGAAAATCGAGGGAACTCTAGAGTGAGAGCTGGTATCTTCCCTCCCTAGTCACTCTTCAGAACTATTCAAACTTTAAATTAGGAAATGTTCTTTATAGCATCTCTAGTAAGGGTAAGGAATATTATTACTCCAATTTGGCACAACACAATTTGTGTACTTTCACAACAGAATTCCTATACTTATTACTGATTCTTGGTAAGGAGAAAGATATTTTCATATCAAGTGCTTTTCTTTTATATAAACTCATGTTATCTTTAAAAGTTTTATTGTTTTGTCAAAATATCAAAAAACCAAAAAGAATTGAATTTTACTTATTGAGAAAATATCTATAGTTTAAGTAATTGTCTTTATAAAAATTGAAGTTTGTGTATATTGCATATTTTCTCTGTGGGTTCGATATTCAGGTTTTAATCAAAAAGTCAGATACTAATTGATAACTGTTGACCTCACTTTTGGTTGAGGTCTAGAAACTTCTTTAGTAGCCTAGGTCTAGCCATAGGACTTTCCTATTGACTAGTCTTAGAAAACTAGAAAAGGTATCCTCACCATTAGAAATTCAAAACTCTTCTCTTTACTCAACTTGAAGCTCCACATATTGGTCCTAACCTCTAATATTTAGAAGGTAAGATCATTATGGGGGAGCTCAAGAAGAGTTCCTATAGGGCTACTTGTCCTTAGAATTAACCCTGGGTGTTGATTTGGAGCTAAGGTACACCATACCCTCACCATACCTTCACAATATCTTCATAATACCCAAGCTAAAACCCAAAACCGTGAGCCCCCACATAGGCCAAAACCCAAATTCATGCCAAGAAGCCATCTCAACCCAAATTGAGCTAAGAGCTCCTCTGCTTGACACCTAAGCAGTGGAGCTAACCCCTCATTTGGCCAGACAAGCCTCCCCTTAGCCAATTCTATAAAATCCACCCCCACGGCCATGAATAGTGGTGTGGTAAAAAAATTTTCACTTAAGCTTACCAAACTCCTCAGAGAGCTTCCTTAGGAGACCCTTAGTTCATTTCAATCCACTTCCCTCCCCCAATTCCACCATACAAATCCAATTTTGGGTTAAATTCCTGCCCGAAACTAGGACAAATTCCAATCTCAACCTACACAGCACAAAACTCCAAATAAATTGGTCCTACACCTTTACAACAGTGAAGGAAGCCTAACCCCCATCNTTCTCGAAGGATTTGATGGTGAGTCCCTTAAGCATGAAAGCTACTAGCCCATGAATGCTTTTGAGTAGAATCTCAATTGCTTGATGTTCCTGTAGCTGAGGTTCACATTTCATGCTAAGGTTTCTACACCTCAAAATATAGTCTATCAAGGTTTCACTAGGCTTCTGCTTCTCCATCATGAGTTCTCCAATAGACACATGATGCTGCGCTCCAGCAATTCTTTTCACAAATAACTGTTCCAACTCAGAAAATATTTTAACTGACCCGTTGGTCAGATCGGCGTACTAGTCGAAAGTGATCCCTGACAAGCTACTAACGAACTGCTGGCAGAATAGAGCTTCGATATTCCTTGTGTTTCCACAATTGGCTCAAAAATGTGTTATGTGTTGTCTGGGATTTCCAGCCTCATCGAATATCTTGAAGTTCGTGGTCACAAAACCCTTAGGGAAAGGCACGACATCAAATTCCTCCGGATAAGGTCTACCCTTTAAAATTGATGCATTGCCCTTGGAATGGGCTAAGGCATCCAACACTTGTTCAGCCATTTGCTTGAACTTCTTTTCTGGCATGGCACTTGATGGAGAATCCTTCTTTGATTGTTCTTCTTTGTCTGTCAAAGTAGCCTCCCTTCTTTAATCTGCGATGTGTATGATTTCTGGCTGGTTAATTTCCGGAGAAGCCAATCTTGGTGCTTGTCATTGCCCCTGAATGATGGCCATGGTTGTCATAGCTACAGTCATCTCTTCTATTCTTTTCTCCAATAGAACAACTTGCTCATCCTTGAGGAGGATAACCCTATGCAGCTCATCTATGGTGTTCTCTTCCGTATGAGGTTGATCCTCGCCACAGATGTGGTAGCTCTAGTTTCGATCACATGGACATCCATGAAATCTTCCTCCAAGTAATCACCGTAATCAAAATCCTCATTGTCACTATTGACAGAAACTCCGTGTTCTCGTGCTAACTCAAAAATCTCAATCCTAAGTTTCTCAACTTTTTCTTCAATTATCGATTCTCTGATCTCTTTAAGATCTGGGGGGCCCTGATGGAAACCCTCAACTTGTTCCTCCATCTCGCTAGCTATTGTCGCGACGATGTCAGATATCTCAGGCACTGGTTCTCCTTTTGTTTTGCAGGTTCACTGAACTGTATCGGTGCAGCTACCTTAAGTACCCATACCTTCTTCTTTTACAATGATGATGCCTCGGGATGGGGCATCTCAGTAGAGACATCGGTATGTCAAGGGAAGGTATGCTCCCCGTGGTGTAGACAGGTTACAGTGTCAGGTAATTGTCTTGTCTTTATTTTCATGATTGTAGAAATAATGGGTGAACCTCTGGGACCCAGTCTTGACTTAATCGGCCGGAGACCTGTGGTTCTGGTGGTGGTGTGATCGGTGGTGACCATAACAGTATCGACTCAGTTTCCCAAACGGAGCCAAACGGGAACACGGGTAGGTGACTCTATAATCGACCTACGAGATTTTCTAGCAGACTTAATATCCTTCAAAATTTCATTCTTCATATGAGGGGAAATTGCATGTCCCACACGTAGTATTTCACTATCAGTACATCCTTCTTTAAAAGCAAGCCTTCTGAAGACAGCACTAACTCGGGTGATGGGGCTGAATTTCTTTCCCTTCTCACCATGTCCATGAGATGATGGTAATGCAGTAGCAATCTTCCGGATACTCTCATATCCATCAGTATCTGTCAGAGGATGGAATCTACTTCCTCGCAGGAGTGGGTAGACTTCTGGTAATACCTCTTCAATTTGATGAGGCTCCTTCTCATCAGGTGTGTTCTCAAGAGTCGTGGTTGTGATGGCCCTCCGAACTCTCCTGTTGCGGTTCCTCCTTTGAGTTCGAGTCAGTGGTACAGTCCTTGAGCTTGACCCGATTTCAAACACGGGTGGTGGAACAGTTAATCCTTCAGTCGAATCTTCGACAATCATCACTTCCTTCCCCTTAGCAGCAGCGGGGATAGTAGGCTTGATGACGACAGCTTTAGCTTTCTTACCGGCAGGGAAGTCTTGAAGGCAGCTCAAACTGAATTCTGTAGATGTTTCTTAAACTTTCGGGCAGCGATCTTCATTACCACGAACGGGGCTTTCCCGAGGATAACCTCGAGGTCTTCAAATCCAGCTCCAAACTTGACGGTGGGAGCGACATTACGGGCGTTGCGGTCCATCGGCAGGTTGCAAAAAAAGTTCAGTGTTGGGTAAGCCATTGCAGCAGGCTTTAAAACAGAAAGTTTTAGGGTCATNTAGACCGGTTACAGTGTCAGGTAATTGTCTTGTCTTTATTTTCATGATTGTAGAAATAATGGGTGAACCTCTCGGACCCAGTCTTGACTTAATCGGCCGACGACCTGTGGTTCTAGTGGTGGTGTGATCGGTGGTGACCATAACAGTATCGACTCAGTTTCCCAAACGGAGCCAAACGGGAACACGGGTAGGTGACTCTATAATCGACCTACGAGATTTTCTATCAAACTTAATATCCTTCAAAATTTCATTCTTCATATGAGGGGAAATTGCATGTCCCACTTGTTTAAGTAGTTCACTAACAGTAACATACTTCTTTAATAGCAAGCCTTCTGAAGACTGCACTAACTCGGGTGATGGGGCTGAATTTCTTTCCCTTCTCACCATGCCATGAGGTGATGGTAATGCAGTAGCAATCTTACGGATACTCTCATATCCATTAGTATCTGTCAGAGGATGGAATCTACTTCCTCAAAGGAGTGGGTAGACTTCTGGTAATACCTCTTCAATTTGATGAGGCTCCTTCTCATCACGTGTGTTCTCAAGAGTCTAGGCTGTGATGGCCCTCCAAACTCTCCTACTGCGGTTCCTCCTTTGAGTTTGAGTCAGTGGTACTGTCCTTGAGCTTGACCTGATTTCAAACACAGATGGTGGAACAGTTAATCCTCAGTCGAATCTTCGACAATCATCACTTCCTTCCCCTTAGCAGCAGCGGGGATAGTAGGCTTGATGACGACAGCTTTAGCTTTCTTACCGGCAGGGAAGTCTTGAAGGCAGCTCAAATTGAATTCTGTAGATGTTTCTTAAACTTCTGGGCAGCGATCTTCATTACCACAAACGGGGCTTTCCCGAGGATAACCTCGAGGTCTTCAAATCCAGCTCCGAACTTGATGGTGGGAGCGACATTACGGGCGTTGCGGTCCATCGGCAAGTTGCAAGAAAAGTTCAGTGTTGGGTAAGCCATCGCAGCAGGCTTTAAAACAAAAAGTTTTAGGGTCAGCTATATGACCAAAAACCTTGAAATCTCTAGTGCAAGCACTGAAGAAATAGAGGTTAATCTGTAGATCGGGCGGGACTTAATTTACAGGTAATTTTNNATATATATATATATATAAATTACAAGTTAAAGTCTTATTTTATCTAGGATCAAGTTTTTAGTTATGTTGCAAAGTAAGATTACATAAGTGGAAAAGATCATAAAGGTCATTGTTATATTGTTGCATATAAGTAGTTTCAGGATCATATATGTTTTTTTAGCCCCATATTTTAAACTTATTTTTTGTGATATTGCACTTTAATGGAATATATTTTTTTGTGTTTTCTTGCAGGTTGTTGATTTTTAGGACTTGGAGCAAAAGGAGGCAAATCAGATGAAATTTGGAGTCAAAATAGAGAATTTAAAAAACTGTTCAACACCGACGATGTCATTTGATAGAGAAGACAGATTAATTAAATGGCCTCTGGCGTCGACAGCGTCAGTGTTTGTGCATACCTTATTTCTAGAAGATTTGACTAATTTGGACCCTTTTTGAAGAGTTCTTTGATGCATCTATTGAATAACCGACCTTAGGCTCTATTTAGGGCCAAAATTTGATCAGAAATGCCCCTCTACCCCCTTTGCACCATTTCACGTTCTTCTTCCACTCAATTTTCTTCTTCACACACCTACATTCCACGTCATTAGTTAGTTATTGTCTTTATAGTTTTGAGTATTTATGGTGAGTTTAAGTGTGAATTCTTCTCTAACAAGTGTTGAAGAGGAAGAGAAGTGAGAGATTTCTTCTTCTTATATCTCTTAAGAGAGGCTACAATGGATTTGTTTTGAGAAAGAGATTCAAATAAGTGCTAGTTTATTATTGTTGTATGAACTTTCTTTTATATATAAAATTTGTGTTTTGTTGTATCTTTCTAATGATTATTATTGTATGAACTTTCTTTTATATATGAAATTTGTGTTTTGTTGTATCTTTCTCATGTAGTTCGAATAGTTTCCTTTATCTTTCTCCCAACTCTAAGAAATGGTGAAATGAAGAGATAATTTGGATGTGCCAATGTTAAAATTTAAAATAAATTGTGATTGTTTTTCAACTCCGCTCTTAATTTAATTTTTGATCTGGATAATTGAATTGTTAAAATATGTTGTGAAAAATATGATCTGGGAAATGAAGTATGATTTCTATAAAAGAGTGAGAATCACATTTAAGTCCATGAAAGAGTATTTCATTCATGGAATTAACTGCAAATAAATAGGGAAATATACTTTCTTGGGTGTAGAATTGGAGATTTCTAGGGTCACAGACTAAAAATCTCCAATTCGATCTTAGTGTTTAAAAACTAAAGCAAGAGTTAGCCTTCAAGGGAAAGGAAGTGGGATTTCTAATTGATTTTCAATATTCCTAATTGTATCTCCTTGATTATGTATTTGATTTCCCATAGTCAACATCACTTCTTCCATAGTCAACTTGTTCTCCTTAACTTGTGAGTTATTGTTAAATCCAAGAAGATAATAAGGTCAATAGTTAGGATTCCCTTGGTTATTTGAATTTTCTGAGGGGGCAACGAATTGTGATAATTACTCAAACTAAGATTAGTGTGATTTTTCCATCCAAGATTATAATAATTAGAACNTACGGGACCCAATTCGTGGCAGAAAGTGCCCAGGTGGAGTTAGTCCACCAACACACCTATTGGGGGTCCGACTCCACATAAAAATTTAAAAGTCCTTAATGGCCTTCCGAACCCCTCTGTTCAAAGCTGGTTTGAACAGCTAGTCCTGAAGTCCAAGGAGTTAGCAGTACTTTCCCAAGACAGAAATGGGTAAAGTATGCAAACGGAAAAATGGTAATTTGGTTCAAGGGGGACATGGACATATTACCGACGTGTGAAGATAATATTTCTTGATTTGTNATTAGAACAAGGCTTATTATTTATATTATTTATAGTACTCATAGTTTTATAAGATGATTTAGTATCAATTACTTATCCTAGTGAATTTTCCTCTAATACTGGTGGCATTTGAGAATGGTTCATTCCAATTTGATCAACCATTTTTTATATAGCATCAATCTGAGTTGCAGATAAGACATTTCATCAAAATCATGAATACTTGCTACTCTTTTTGAATTTACCTGTTCAGATAGTTGTCGGCGTTATTTCGGGGGTTATTTCCGGGGTTGGTTGGTTGTGGGGTTGCCCGTAAGAAGCTGTCGGTCACCAGAATTNGCCCTCGATGCCGCCGATGGTGAGACCGGCGGGATGACGGTTTCCGGAGTTTGAAATGACAATTTTTGGCAGTTTTAGGCGAGAGATACTCCATATAAGCATCCAAATTTGGTTTCTATGTTCGTATTTCCCCAAAAACGAATTGAAACTCCACCAAATCCATCCCTATGGCATCTAATTCCCCTAAAAACCATAGATTGCGAGTGTTCAACAAGAGAAAGTTCATTAGTTCTGAGGCACAGCGAATCTTCAACAAAATGTTGACAAAGAAGAGATTAATCAAGGAAAGAGGATTCGTGAATCGAGGATTGAATAATCCATCGACGACAATTGAAGATATGATTGTGCGATGAATATGGGAAGTGTTGTGCTACACTACAACCACCGTAGTTGTTCTGGTGGTGAAGGAATTTTATGCTAATTTGCATGGAATCAACCAGGGAGTTGTCTAAGTGAGAGGTAGATGGATAACTTTTACTCCTGCATGGATTAATAAGTTATATATGATCGAGAATGTTCCTTTCTGCCATTATTCCAACTTCATCTTGACAAGAAACCTGATGAATGAGATCTACCAAAATTTAACGGACGAAATTGAAGAATGGGAAATGAGAGAAAAATGGGTATGTAAGTTTTTCTGCGACACTTCTAAACCCCGTTTCTAAACATTGGCACTTCTTCATTTCTGCAAAACTTTTACTGATGATGAGGATCGGTAAAGTTACTTAGGAAAGTGTTATTCTGAATTACTACATCCAAATGGGACTACCGATTGATATTGGATCGATAATTGTGAAGTCTATTTTGGGCCTAATCGTTCATGGATCAACTTATGGTCTTGGACATCCTTCAACAATTTTCTTACTCTGCAGTCAGTTTCAAGTATCTTATGAGATTTAGGAAAAGGTACTTCTACCTTAGAAGCCTTTGGACCCAACTGAGAAATTCTTAGCCAAAGAAGATGAAAATGATATGACTATAATTGTGGATCAATTGTCCAGAATTCACTGCCTATTCAACCTTTAGTTCTGAACAATACAGTAGTTATCCTACATAGAATCAAGAAATTGAAGAAAGAGGTATAAAATTTTATGAATGCAAATAACGATATCTCTGATTTTTTTTATCATCTAGATTGGAGGATGAAAGAACATTTTGATCACTCTGGACATATCAAAGGAAGTTTGATATGATTGATGAGAAAGATGAAAATGATAGAAGAGGACTCTACTGAAGAATTTCCATACCGACCCTTCTATAACCTCTTCGTTCATGTTCAGTCAATGGGTGGTCTCAGAGGAGAAACAAGCACTGAATAAAAAGAGTACTAGATTTACTTTGCTACCTGTATGTCTATGTGTGTAATTTGGTTTGANCGGCCACTAGGCTGGCCGGCCGGCCAGGGGGAGGTGGCTAGGAGCTCAGGGAACCCAGAGGATTCCATCACAGTAATTTAATGTAAATGTGCTTGGATTTGGCAATGATAATTTAAGCATGTGAATTTTTGGAAATAAGATCCCTTAATTTTGGGGACCATTGGTCCATGGCTTGATTTAGGTGGTTTCATGGTGTTTGGACTGGTCATTAGGTCCAACTAGTGGCTGTGGTGGAGTTAATTTGGTGGCCTTAGGGTGGTTAGGTCACATTTAGTGTATGGGTCCAAGTGGGTGCAAATGACCAAAACTTGGGTTTGGGCT
>JXCR01146599.1:457354-469389 GCA_002079205.1 Phalaenopsis hybrid cultivar | reverse complement strand
ATTTTTTTGCTTCCATGTTGAATGCCACATCTAAAGCGTGACACTATTTTATTTCCTCTACTCTGTTACCAACCTATCACCATAGTGAGGTAACAAGAGATAGAGCTATTCTGAATTTCTGTATTCAGAATAATCAAAATATAAATGTGGGGAGAATCATTTTTAATAATATATTGACCACGGCATAGAGTGAAACAAGTGTAGGTCTGGGACATCCTGGACTTATTTATGCACTTTGCCAACTTTCTGGAGTGGAAGCTGGAGGTGATGAAGAATTGGTTTACCCTATGAAACCCATTAGTAAATCTAATTTAAGGACTTATGAATCCCATGAAAAGTGGAGAACTAGGAGTTGGAGTCAAGAACCTTCTACTAGTAGAGATATCCCCTCTATAATTATGACCTTCCTTCTTCTAGTTCCCCTACCCTGAATGATTTAATGAATGAGTTGACCTTGCAGCAAAAGAGTATAGAACTAATAAATGAAATAATTTGGGGTTTAGAACGTAGATATGATTATGATAGTGAGTACCTACAGAGGCATTGTGACTTTGAGATAGCTTGCTACGAAGCTCAAGCCCAACACTACAGAGGTGAGCCTGATGTTACTTTTCTTGAAAGCCCTCGATATACTCAGTATCAGCCTAATCCACCTGCTGACCAAGGAGATGAAGATATAGTTTAGGACTTTGACATATGATATAGTTGATGTACTTTTACTTTTATTTTTTAGTAATAGAGATAGATGTTTATGTGTTTGTACTTTCATTTTTATTTTTATGTTGCAATTGGATAATTTTTAAATATTTTTATAATTATTTGGTGTGAAAGTTGAAATTTGTTAAATAATAATGTGATGTTATTTTTATTTTGCATGTTAATTGCAATTGTTTTTTGTTTAGTATTGTGGATGTGTTAGTGAAATATTGTGTTCGTATAATGTTTAGTTTTGTGCTTATTTCAAAATTTCATTACCCAGCAAGTTCTCTAATGATTTATATGTATAAAAAGCTCCTAATGTTACAGACCAGGTGAAGTTGAAATTTTGAGAAGGACTGCAAATATTTTAGAATGATGAAAATGCCTAAAATACTGAAGTACGATTTGTATTTAGAATTTTTCTTTCCATCTGTTTTAAATTTGGGGGAGGGAAGGCCACCGCTCGCAGTTATGGGGATTTAAAAAAAACGTAAGCTTTTTGAGGATTTTGAATGTCTCCGTGTCTGTACATGGGTGTAAGGCCTGCCTGTCTATTGGAAGGAAGTGCTGTCAAGTTGCCTGGGTGCTCTTGAGCTGCCTGTCAGGCTTGCAAGCTCTGGCTAGTCCGTTCGTGGTCTCGTGGGCATGTGGCCATCTTGTAATGCTCTGTGCTGGCAGATTCGCTGGGATAGCGTTGTGCGACGTTGTGGCGCTTGCAGTGTACGCCGTGCCGTACATTAGAGGGGAACGCCTTGGGGCGCTGTCATGCAGGCACGACGTGCCGCCGCGGTGCTCCCGAAAACGTAAGCTTTTTGGGGATTTTGGAACTCCCCGTGTCCCGAGTTCCACGTACGCCCTGCCTATTCAACCTTTAGTTCTGAACAAGACAGTAGTTATCCTACATAGAATCAAGAAATTGAAAAAAGAGGTATAAAATTTTATGAATGCAAATAACGATATCTCTGATTTTTTTTATCATCTAGACTGGAGGATGAAAGAACATTTTGATCACTCTGGACATATCAAAGGAATCTAGACTGGAGGATGAAAGAACATTTCTCTCACTCTGGACATTTAGAAGATAGTTTGATACGGTTGATGAGAAAGATGAAATTGTCGAACACTCTGGACATTTAGAAGATAGCTTGATACGACTGATGAGGAGAATGAAGTTAATATGACTCTACTGAAGAATTTCCATACCGACCCTTCTATAACCTCTTCGTTCATGTTCAATCAATGGGTGGTCTCAGAGGAGAAACAAGCACTGAATAAAAAGAGTACTAGATTTACTTTGCTACCTGTATGTCTATGTGTGTAATTTGGTTTGAACTTTGTGTTTTCTTTTATTTTGAATTTTGCTTTTAAATCTCAGTATAGTTGAGATTGAGCATATGATGTTTGTTTTTAGCATTTTGAGTGTTATGGCTTGGATTGCGACGCTGAATTAATGTATTAAGGTTGAGAAAATACCAAACTTAGGTGTGTCATGTAATGTGTCTTATAGTCCTTGGAATTTATATATAATTTGGATTTTTTTGTTGTGAATGTTTATTTGTGTTAGCACAGNTTAAATCTCAGTATAGTTGAGATTGAGCATATGATGTTTGTTTTTAGCATTTTGAGTGTTATGGCTTGGATTACGATGCTGAATTAATGTATTAAGGTTGAGAAAATACCAAACTTAGGTGTGTCATGTAATGTGTCTTATAGTCCTTTGAATTTATATATAATTTGGATTTTTTTGTTGTGAATGTTTATTTGTGTTAGCACAACATTTAATCACTTAAAATTTATGTCTAGAATGATTGAACGGATGTCGTTGAGGCTTGAAATTGATTGAAATTGCAAAAATCTAGAAATTGAACCAATTCAATAAGGCTCACCGACGGCGCCCTCGTAGCCATCGATGGTGGACTTTTCCCTAGACTTAGGATATTAACTCAATAGAGCTCGCTGATGGCGCTGAAGACCCCGCCGACGGCGAGATCCAGAAAAAACACCTTTAATCGCGATTTTGACCAGTCAACCGCCACTATTCATCATCCCTTTCCTCTTAAAAATGAAAGTTTCGATCTAGGGCTTGAAGATCTTAGATTTGGGGGCAATTTCAAAGCATTTAAACCCTGAATTTGATCATCTCTTGGNAGTCAACCGCCACTATTCATCATCCCTTTCCTCTTAAAAATGAAAGTTTCGATCTAGGGCTTGAAGATCTTATATTTGGGGGCAATTTCAAAGCATTTAAACCCTGAATTTGATCATCTCTTAATAAGAGCTTCACTCTAAACTAAAAATATTTTATTTTCACCTTGAATTTCTTACACATTGAGAAGATCCAAAAATTTGAGAATGTGAAGAAAATATTGGGAAGAAATTCATGGAATTTAGTTTTGAACTGTTAGAGTCACTCTTAGAAGCCATTCTTTGTATATTTGAAGTGTATTTTCAAATTCTTTTTGTAATTTTGATTAGATTGAAATGGCTCCATGAAAAAGGAGGCAACTTGAGTTTGACGAGTCTCGCTTCGTCAATGCGAAGGCTCAATCTAGATTTACTTCAGTATTTGAAGGGAAAAAATGTATACAAGATCGAGTTTTTGAGAGTCTGGGAGGAAAAATTGAACGAGTTATTACCAAACAGAGGTGGGAAAACTTCTGTTATACCACCAATAAGGTTGCTGCAAATATTGTGAAAGAGTTTTATGCCAACGTATACTATTCTGAGGACGGAACAGTTCGAGTGCGAGGATTTTCTGTTGAATTTAGTGCCGCCCACATTAACTCCTTTTATGAATTCCCAGACTCCTATACCTGCCATTATGAAACCTTCAATATAATGGAGGGCTTGCTGAATGATGTTAAGATAAAGCAACGAGAACGGGTAGATTTTTTTGCTTCCATGTTGAATGCCACATCTAAAGCATGACACTATTTTATTTCCTCTACTCTATTACTNACATTAACTCCTTTTATGAATTCCCAGACTCCTATACCTGCCATTATGAAACCTTCAATATAATGGAGGGCTCGCTGAATGATGTTATCAACTTTTTCACTGACNTTTGAAGGGAAAAAATGTATACAAGATCGAGTTTTTGAGAGTCTGGGAGGAAAAATTGAACGAGTTATTACCGAAGAGAGGTGAGAAAACTTCTGTTATACCACCAATAAGGCTGCTGCAAATATTGTGAAAGAGTTTTATGCCAACGTATACTATTCTGAGGACGGAACAGTTCGAGTGCGAGGATTTTCTGTTGAATTTAGTGCCACCCACATTAACTCCTTTTATGAATTCCCAGACTCCTATACCTGCCATTATGAAACCTTCAATATAATGGAGGGCTTGCTGAATGATGTTATCAACTTTCTCACTGATGGGAAAGGAACATGGAAGATAAAGCAACGAGAACGGGTAGATTTTTTTGCTTCCATGTTGAATGCCACATCTAAAGCATGACACTATTTTATTTCCTCTACTCTATTACTAACCTATCACCATAGTGAGGTAACAAGAGATAGAGCTATTCTGAATTTCTGTATTCAGAATAATCAAAATATAAATGTGGGGAGAATCATTTTTAATAATATATTGACCACGGCATAGAGTGAAACAAGTGTAGGTCTGGGACATCCTGGACTTATTTATGCACTTTGCCAACTTTCTGGAGTGGAAGCTGGAGGTGATGAAGAATGGGTTTACCCTATGAAACCCATTAGTAAAGCTAATTTAAGGACTTATGAATCCCATGAAAAGTGGAGAACTAGGAGTTGGAGTCAAGAACCTTCTACTAGTAGAGATATCCCCTCTACTAATTTGACCTTCCTTCTTCTAGTTCCCCTACCTTGAATGATTTAATGAATGAGTTGACCTTGCAGCGAAAGAGTATAGAACTAATAAATGAAATAATTTGGGGTTTAAAACGTAGATATGATTATGATAGTGACTACCTACAGAGGCATTGTGACTTTGAGATAGCTTGCTACGAAGCTCAGGCCCAACACTACAGAGGTGAGCCTGATGTTACTTTTCTTGAAAGCCCTCGATATACTCAGTATCAGCCTAATCCACCTGCTGACCAAGGAGATGAAGATATAGTTTAGGACTTTGACATATGATATAGTTGATGTACTTTTACTTTTATTTTTTGTAATTTTAGTAATAGAGATAGATGTTTATGTGTTTGTACTTTCATTTTTATTTTTATGTTGCAATTGGATAATTTTTAAATATTTTTATAATTATTTGGTGTGAAAGTTGAAATTTACATAGAGTCATTCTTAAAATGAATAGAAAACTAGAACTCTTAAACTTGATGACTAGATAATCTTGTACCTATAGAGTTAGTTTAATTACTTGAATTTTTTCTAAAAAATCTCACTATGGTATTTATTTAATTCAAACTTATAGTATTTTTGAATTAAAACTTTACTACAATAGATCATAACCTTTATATAGCACTAAAATTATATGAGGACAAGTAATAGTTAAGTTTGGGGGATTTTGACCAAAGGAAAATATGTTGAGATTTTCATACCTATTTTATACTGATTTTGATGATATTGCACTTTAAAGAAAGTTATTTTTGATGTTTTATTGCAGCTATGATGAATTATGGTCATTGGAGAAAATAGATGCAAAAAGGAGCAAATTTTGAGCAAAAAGGACCAAAATATGAAGATTTGAACTAGGGCGCCGACGGTGAGAATTTCCCGAGACTACAGATCAAATAAATTAGAAGGCCCGCCGACGGCGCCCTCGAGACCATCGATGGCGAGATCAGCGGTTATCTCAACAGCTGCATTGAATGTGGACGATTATTGGAAGGTTGTTTAGGCAACTCTTGAAAAAACTCTTCTACAACTTTAAAAGAAGATTTTGGCCGAAAATGAGAGGCTCTGCAGGTTAGAGAGGTTCTAGTAGTGTGCAGAGAGTTTAATTTAAGGTTAGATTGTGAGGAATTCTTCGAGAGATTATAAGAGTGGAGGAAAAGTGAGACATTTCTTCCTCCTTGTCGTTTCGAAGAAGAATTCTGTGTTGTAAAGAAAGGAAGAGAATCAGAGTAACTTTGAGGAGTTTGCTTGGGGAGGAATTAGAGATAAGTGTTATTTACTTGTTGTAGTTTGTATGACTTTGCTTTTATATATAAATTTCAAGTTTTGTCGTATCTTCTCAATGAGTTCTGAGTAGTTTTCTCCATCTTTCACCTTGTCTTGAGATTTGTGAAATGATGATTTGAATTGGTTGAGCCATGAAAATGTTAAAGAAGTTGTGATGATCTTTTCACTTCAATCTTAATTTACTTTCAATTTGGCCATTTGATTTGTTAAAATATGTTAAGTTTTACAACTAAAGTGTAGATTACATCCAAGATTCAGGGAGGTCAAAGCCCTTAAATGTTGGGTGCAAATAAATAAAAAAAAAATTATTGGGCATTGAATTGGAGATTTTAGAGTACCAGACTAAAATCCTTAATTTGAAATAAAATTATCGGGCGTAGAATTGGAGATTTTAGAGTGACAGACTAAAATCCTCAATTGAAATAGGGAAATAAAATTATCGGGCTTAGAATTGGAGATTTTAGAGTGATAGACTAAAATCCCCAATTCAATCCTATCGTTTGGGTGCTGAAGTGTAGATGTTAGCCCTCAGGCGAGGGGAACGTGGGAGCTTTAAAGTGAGAGCTGGTATCATCCCAGCCTAGCTGCAGATTCAGTAAACAACCATAGGATTAGTCAATGTTCTTTATGTCTGGACCCAAGGGTAAAGAATAAGTATGCTCCTGTTTGGCACAATCTAATTTGAATTGATTCACTTTATCCATTCACTTTAATTTCTTGACAAGGACATGGATGCTTTCTTATATATTGAATTTCACATTAGAAACTTTAATAGTAGAATTAATTATTTAAGAGTTATTAAAATTACATATTTATTTTAATTTAAAACTTTATTAGTATGATTAGTTATTTAAGATTTATTAAAATTACATATTTATTTCAATTGATTGAATATCACATTAAAAACCTTATTAGTATAATTAGTTATTTAAGAGTTGTTAAAATTACATATTTATTTCAATTGCTTATTAGTACAGATAAGCAATTTGAATTATATTGTTGTGATTAAGTATTGATTTTCTAAAATCTTAGTTCATAGCTTCTAATATTACTCCCTGTGGGATCAATATTTAGGACTCCATTAGAGCCCTGTATTGCTTGAGCGATACGTATACTTGCGTTGATAAATGTGAATTTACCATTATTGAATATTTTATCTGTACATCTTTATCGAATCTATAACCATTGTCAAGTTTTTGTTACTGTTGCCGAGGAAATAAATTTTCTAGCAGCAATGTTAAATTCTAGTATTTTTAAGCATATATAAAGTCGCTTTCCCAACCCCTAGTTTTCCCCCTTTGGATTCCACAGTAAATGTTACAAACATGAGCCTTTCCATTTTAATACTCATTTTTTCCGACCTTTAAAGTCCTAAATCTTGAAACCCTTGAAGTCAATATTTTTTGATCTAAAAGTAGGACCCTCTTAAGCGATTTTGAATGTTTAAGACGAAATTAACTATAGGGTTTGCCCTTATAGGAAACTTTAGAACCCAACTTAATATAAACCCTTTCTAATATTTCATATTAGATATGGGAAGTTTGTGAGTAAACATAAATGGTTTAACAAACTAAAACCACTGTCATAAAATCTTTAATTTTTTTAATCGATCTTCATTAGTAAGTAATGTGCCTATTCCTAGGGATATATGCATTGGTTGCAGTGTTGTACTAGTTTATTTAAACTATTATCTATGTGAGATCAGTTTGTTCTCATATTTTCAAATTTAAACTATCATCTTTCAAAATTGTAATATATAAATAAATAACTATATATATTTATATATAAATAAATAATTCTATATATATATATATGCGACTCCAGTTCTCTGTAAGAGAGGCGGCTTTGGTGTTTGGTCTTTTAGGGAGAACCAACCATGGTTCACGTTAGCTTTTACAGGAACTACGGGAAGACTTTCAAGAAGCCCCGTTGTCCATACGAGAAGGAACGGCTGGACGCGGAGCTTAAACTGGTTGGGGAGTATGGGTTAAGGTGCAAAAGGGAGCTGTGGAGGGTTCAGTATGCACTGAGACGGATCCATAATGCAGCGAGGGAGCTCCTGACACTCGATGAGAAGAACCCTAAGCAAATTTTTTAGGGTGAGGCTCTTCATCCCCGGATGTTTAGATACGGGCTGCTGGAGGAGGGTCAGAACAAGCTTGACTACGTCTTGGCCTTGACTGGAGCGCAGGCTGCAAACTCAGGTCTTTAAGTCTGGAATGGCCAAGTCGATTCACCATGCTAGGGTCCTCATCAGGCAGCGCCATATTCGGGTGGGTAGACAATTTGTGAATATTACATCTTTCAGGGTGAGGGTGAATTCATCTAAGCACATTGATTTTTCACTCACCTGTCCCTTTCGTGGTTGCCGCCCTGGAAGAGTCAAGCGGAAGAACTAGAGGGTTGCAGCCAAGAAGGCAGCTGGAGGTGATGGGGATGAGGAAGATCAAGCTTAATCTCTTCCATTTTCTCTTTTTTTTTAATTAACCAATGGATGAGATACCATTACCTTGTGNATATATATATATATATTGCTAAAAAGAGCAACCCATGGCTCCTTACGTATTAATAAAAGAAAAGGTTACAAAGTTGGGGAGGGAAAGTGGATCCTCATCTAACCACAAAAAATAAGAACATCATGATTCTAGGGGTTCTACTTTCCACAGTACAACTCCACACAACTAAAAAAGAGAAGTGTGTAGTTAAACTACTCTAAAAAGTACATGTATACCCGCAAAAAAGTATGCTAAAATAAAGAGTATACTCTAAAAAGCAAAAAAATCTAAGCTCATGTCATGGGTGTTAAAAAACAAAAAATCAAACTTGAGGCTTGTTAGTCCATTGAGAGCTACAAAGATAAAGTTATGAACCTGTAAACAATTGAAAAAATCTTCTACCAAAACATAATAATGTTGCACCATGCTAAAACCATCAAAGCAAAGTAAGGGAGTGTTAGAAAACTGGTGCTTCTCAAAATAATGCTCCCATAACACAGAAAACTGATAATCAATATGAATAAAATGTTTATGTGCTTGACCACAAAGTTGGTGTCCAACAAAACTAAATTTAGGATAGTGCCCAACAAAAACAGACGGGATCAAGAAATCCATCCCATGCCCATCAAAAAGTTAGACCACAAAAGCCAAGGAAGGAAAAATAAATTCCAAAGACGTAGAAAAAATCTACAGAAAAACCCAATTATAGAATTCAACGTTGGTGTCAAATAGTGCCATAATAAGTATGTGTCTGTAGCTTCATATGCATCAATGTTACCATAGAGAAGAAAAATAATGACCGCCATACTAAGAAACAAAGCCCAACAAACTCCAACATAATGCTAAATAACAAAGAAAAATCCCAGGCCAGCACTGTAAGCCCAAGCAGAGAAGAAAAAGGCATAACCAAAGTCTAATATAAGGGTCATCCAATAAATTACTTTGTATAAGAGTGTGCAAATAAAGTGGAGTATCCCAAAAAAAGTACTTTGCATTTTACATTTAGCCAACCAATCCACAGAGGAATTACCCACAATCTTATATATATATGGTCATAGTTTATTAGAGATGGGATCTAGGGTTGTGGAACGCTCTGACGATTATGGCACACCTCCTCCAATCTTACGTTTCTTCCGATAAGATCCATCCTCTCTTCATTTGTATTCATGATTTTCTCACTTTTATGTTCCTTAGGGCTCCTTCTATGGAGCATCGCTGGACCGCAGTTTTGTGGATGTTTTGATCATTGGTGTTCGTTCTAATATTGGTAATACTGGACTCTTTCTTCAAGCATTTCATGAAGCTTTATATATTGGTGGAGATTATAAATTTATTAGGAAAACAAAAAAAAAGAATTGCAAACTTGCTATGTTTATTACTGAAGATGAAACTCATATTCTCATCTCCTCCTGTCGGCATGCTTTAGTGGGGAAATTTCTATTTAGCTATAAAAAACTTAATGTAATTCGTAAGGAGTTTGACTCCTATAAACTTTTAGGTTTCTGGAAAATAAGTCTTTTTGATGGGCGTCACATTCTCATACAATTATCTAATAATGAGGATTGTACTCGTTTATTTGCACTCATAGCACTTAAAATTGATGGTATCCCTGTGAAGTTTTGAAATGGACAGTTGATTTGGATTCTAAGGAAGAAGCTCTTACAATCCCTCTTTGGATTTGATTTCTCGGTTTAAAATTGCATCTTTTTAATCATGAAATATTATTTTCCATTGATGTTGCCTACGGTAAACTTGTAAAGATGGATGATCCTACTTTTTTGTTAACTAGATCTTCTAAGGCACGTATCTTAGTGGAGCGTGACATCACTCATCCTTTCTTGGATGAGATTTGGATTGGATCAGCTCATGAAGGATACTGGCAAAAAGTTTAAATTGAAAGACACTCACCTTATTACTCTCATTATCGTATGTTTTGTCACACTTCTATTATGTTTTTGCTTACACCCTCATTAAAAACAGGGGACAGACATGCCACATCATGAAAAAATTATAAATATCAACAATGATACTTCTGGGATTATGGTTAATGATTGTTTAATCACTGTGCAAAATACTTTAAATGAGGCTACATTTGTTACAAAAATTAATGACACAGCACATATGTCTAACTTAATTGTTTCCCCACCTGATGTTTTGGAGCAAATTGCTCCTCCACCTCCTATAACTGACACTTCATCCATCCCAAAATCATTAGACATGGAACAAACAGGTCCTCGTTCTACTTTATATGATTAGGAGAATATGACACACCCAGATAATGCTACTCCAATTGAGAAATAAAGGCCAAATATTATTCATCCTAATATGAATCCTCATCAGATAGACATTGGGAATTTATTTCAGGAAGCCACATTTGCACTAGAGAATGAATGGATGATACAGAATACTCACATATGAAAAGGTAAGAGGATAAATTAACTCTTACATATACATGAGGATAACATTATACATTAAAATATCTAATATTCTAATGGTGATCAAGTGGGCAGTCCTTCTAGATCTTCTAGGAGGGCTACCTTGAGGGCGCATGTTTAACATTATGATTTGGAATATTAGAGGAGTGGCTAACCCTCCCTCCCTTAATAGATTGAAACATCTTTGTNACCATACTAGCTCCAAGCTCCTGCCGCGACGAGTTTGAATTATCTATTGTGTTAAGTTATAATATCAATTCATNCTGCGCTCCAGCAATTCTTTTCACAAATAACTGTTCCAACTCAGAAAATATTTTAACTGACCCGTTGGTCAGGTCAACGTACTAGTCGAAAGTGATCCCTGACAAGCTACTAACGAACTGTTGGCAGAATAGAGCTTCGATATTCCTTGTGTTTCCACAATTGGCTCAAAAATGTGTTATGTGTTGTCTGGGATTTCCAGCCTCATCGAATATCTTGAAGTTTGTGGTTACAAAACCCTTAGGGAAAGGCACCGGGCATCAAATTCTCCTCCGAATAAGTCTACCCTTTAAAATTGATGCACCGCCCTTAGAATGGGCTAAGGCATCCAACACTTGTTCAACCATTTGCTTGAACTCTTTTTCTAGCATGGCACTTGATGGAGAATCCTTCTTTGATTGTTCTTCTTTATCTGTCAAAGTAGCCTCCCTTCTTTAATCTGCGATGTGTATGATTTCTGGTTGGTTAATTTCCGGAGAAGCCAATCTTGGTGCTTGTCATTGCCCCTGAATGGTGGCCATGGTTGTCATAGCTGCAGTCATCTCTTCTATTCTTTTCTCCAGTAGAACAACTTGCTCATCCTTGAGGAGGATAACCCTACGCATCTTATCTACGGTGTTCTCTTCCGTATGAGGTTGAGCCTCGCGCGCAGATGTGGTAGCTTTAGTTTCGATTACATGGACATCCATAAAATCTTCCTCCAAGTAATCACCGTAATCAAAATCCTCATTGTCACTATTGACAGAAACTCTGTGTTCTCGTGCTAACTCAAAAATCTCAATCCTGAGTTTCTCAACTTTTTCTTCAATTATCGATTCTCTGATCTCTTTAAGATCTGGGGGGCCCTGATGGAAACACTCAACTTGTTCCTCCATCTCGCTGGCTATTGTCGCGACGATGTCAGATATCTCAGGCACTGGTTCTCCTTCTTGGTTTTGCAGGTTCACTGAACTGTATCGGTGCAGCTACCTTAAGTACCCATACCTTCTTCTTTTTCAATGATGATGCCTCAGGATGGGGCATCT
>JXCR01146599.1:434357-449753 GCA_002079205.1 Phalaenopsis hybrid cultivar | reverse complement strand
TCGAAGGATAAACACAAGAATTGAGGATGAGGCTCGATCAAATAAATTAAGGAAAGTATGACGTCCGTTTGGTCTGCAAACCTTTGTATTTGCCGACAAGTTCCCCTATTTAATATAAAGGATTAAATATGGTTTATATTAAGCTGTGTTCGAACATGCTTCCTATAAGGGCAAGCCCCTATAGTTAATTACATCCTAAATGACCAAAGTCACTTAAGAAGCTCTCGATAAAAATCAGGAAATATTATCTTCAAGGAATTTCAAAGTGTAGGACTCTTCATCGAAATCAGACATGGAGGTGTGCATGGGGATTGGTTCAAATTTGGAACATTTTATTGTAGAATCCAAAGGAATAAGAACTAGGGGTTGTCATGGATTCAGAGGAGAACTCCGGTGACTTCCCAAGCTATCTAAATGTTTGGCTTCAGTTTTGAGGAGAAATATTTTAAGTGTTTCATCCTACAAATTTTATTAGGTAGGGCTTACATTCATGTGAAATGATCACACAAATAGCCTGGAAGATGTGAGGATTTAGGTCGTGACAAACGATAACCTCAAAATCCTAAGACAATGATCACACAAATAGCCTGGAAGATGTGAGGATTTAGGTCGTGACAAACGACAACCTCGGAGAGAAATATTTAGGTGTTTCATTCTGTCAATTTTATTAGTTAGGGCTTACATTCATGTGAAACACAAATGATCACACAAATAGCCTGGAAGATGTGAAGATTTAGGTCGTGATAAACGACAACCTCGGCTAAGACGAGTTAGGGCTTATATTATATAGCAGGGCTATACAAAGGCCTAAAGATAAGGTGATGCAAATAGCCTGGAAGATGTGAGGATTTAGGTCATGACGGACGACAACCTCAGAATCCTAAGATCAAATAGCTTGGAAGATGTGAGGATTTAGGTCGTGACGAACGACAACCTCAGAATCCTAAGATCAAATAGCCTGGAAGATGTGAGGATTTAGGTCATGATAAACGACAACCTCGGAATCCTAAGATGTATAGCCTGGAAGATGTGAGGATTTAGGTCGTGACAAACGACAACCTCGGAATCCTAAGACGGTATAGCCTGGAAGATGTGAGGATTTAGGTCGTGACAAACGACAACCTCAAAATCCTAAGATGATTTAAGAGTATATTGTATAGCAGGGCTATGCAAAGGCCTAAAGATAAGGTGAGGATTTACGTTGCATGAGAATAGCAGGGCTATGCAAAGGCCTAAAGATAAGGTGAGGATTTACGTTGCATAAGCAAGAAAAAGCAAGGCTATGCAAAGGCCTAAAGATAAGGTGAGGATTTATGTTGCATAAGCAAACAACCTCATAGCNAGGATTAGAAAAATCAACATAATCAAACTCTTTCAAAACACCACAAGTCCAATTAGGAATAAAATTTGGCTAAGTATTCTCAATAACACTAATTTGCCCCCTAAAGGGTCTTCACCAACATAATCTTCAAATTAAAAGATAAATGACATTCGCCCTATTCTTGGGAATAATCAAGACATCAATATTCACCGAGCATCAGGATATTCAGGATGAATTATTAAGCAACATAATAAAGTTTAAATGAACACGAGGCCTTTTACCAGACATTAAGAAGGTTGCATGGACTTGCTCCCTACTCTTAATCTGGTAAATACCTTAGNCCCCAATACACAACATAGAGTTAGGAAGGTTTCCAAAACTTTACTTTTCCAGCTCTATATACATGAATGCTCTGACATGCATTTTGAGTTTCAGGTGGTGGAACGAGAAGACTCGCCAGGTACACTTTTACAGTTTACAGCGTTTTACAGTCTTTCTTGTACTTTCCTACTGCACTTTTATTTATGCTTGTATTTACATACCTGCATAGAAAACATAAAATTGCAATACATTGGTTTCGCAGACCAAATGAAAGTCATAACTTTCTTCTGTTTATTTGATTGAGCCTCGCCCTCAACTCTTGTGTTCATCCTTCGGGATAGATAAAGGATTTCAGGTAAAGTCCTCTTTCATCTAAACTATGAAAATTATGGGGTCAGTTTGACTTCATCTTTTTTAAAACTAAAATTTTCAAAATGTCCTTCCGAAGTGGGNGTCCTTCCGAAGCGGGCAATGGGATTTCAATTCCGATGACCGACAGCTTCTTACGGGCAAACCCCACACCAAAAATAGTGCCAACAATATGGTAAACATGATATGAAATCAAGTCATTGTAAATGTAGAGCTCGCGAAGGCTCGGGAAAGTAAGTGAGTTATACCTTTGCTTTGAGAGGTGTAGCCTCAATCAGAGATTCTTCACACCTTTGTAAGATCCCAAAGAGCTTAGGGATGAAGCCTCTAGCTCTGGTGTAAAGCCTTTGTATGATTTTGATCAAGGCCGATTTTGGGTGTTGGTTGAGAGCTATGGTAGAGACTGTTTCAGAGGGAAAGGCCGATTTTGGGTGTTGGTTGAGAGCTATGGTAGAGACTGTTTCAGAGGGGGAATTGATAAGGGTTTAGCTTCTTTCACTGTTGTGAAGGTGTAGGGCCAATCTATTGGGCGTTTAGTGCTGTGTAGGTTGAGATTAGAATTTGTCCTAGTTTTGGGCAGGAATTCAAACCCAAAATTGGATTGCCATGGTGGATTTGAGAGGGGGAAGTGGATTGAAATGTGCTAAGGGTCTCCTAGGGAAGCTCTCTGAGGAGTTTGGTAAGCCTTAGTGAAAATTTTTTTACCACACCACTATTCATGGCCGTGGGGTGGATTTTATAGAAAATGGCTATGGGGATGCTTGACTGGCCAATTGAGAAGTTAGCCCCACTGCTTAGGTGTCAAGCAGAGGAGATCTCAGCTCAATTTGGGCTGAGGTGGCCTCTTGGCATGAGTTTGGGTTTTAGCCATGTGGGGGCTCATAGTTTTTGGGTTTTAGCTTGGGTTAAGGTGGCTAACCAAGGTTTGGATCATGGTTAAATCTTATGATGCTCAGTAAAAATGACACCATAGGGTATGGACATGTGTTATGACAAGTACCTTGATTTAACCTCTTTATTATCCCTTTAAGAATTTTTTAAAAAAATTTACCCATGGGATAAATATGAAGCTTGACCATGGGTTTGTGGCTGGCTTTAAACTCAACCCTAAAGTCTAAGATGATTTAGAGTAAGGCTCATTTAACCATACCAAGCTCAATTGGTTTGGATTTAACCATAAGTCCAAAAAGGTGCATATGACCAAATCTTGTGTTTGAACAAGGTTAGGCATGTCAATTGGCCCAATTAAATATGGAATTTGGTGTAAGAGACTATGAGGAACAATNTTTAAAATGCTCGTATTGACTAGTAGAACACATCCATACGGTTGATAAACCCTTTAATTTGACAGTATATGCATGAATAATTAAAAGAGTCTCGGTTTAGGTTTAACTTTGAATACCTTGGTCCAAGAGTGGTAGCCTCGATTGGATGCTTGTAGAAGCTTTATGTGGGTGCCAGAAGCCTAGGGATGGAGCCTCTGGTTGTGGTGAAGTGCCTAGACTCAAATTTGATCAAGGCCGACTTGGGGGTTTGGTCGAAGTCCACCTTAGGGTGGTTGGTTGATGGGGCTTTTGTGGGGGAACTTCTTCTCTTGATGTTGGGATGGTGTGGGTGCAAGTAATTTGAATTTAGTGCAGGTTTGGAGGATGTCCTGTTTCAGCCTTGAAATTGAGCTCCAAAATTGAACTGAAACAATGGATTTGAGTGGCTAAGGAAGGTTTGGTTAAGCTCAAGAGGTCTCCAGGAAGCTCTGGAAGAAGTTTTAGGGAGTCTCTTCAAGGAATTTCAAGTTTTCCCCCTTTTTCCATGGAGGGGGAGTTTAAATAAAATGGCCTAGGCTGGCTGCCAGGGCCAATTAAGGGGTGCATTTTGTTGCTTATGTGGAGGGCAGAGAAGTTCAAATGAGTAGCTGGGCTGATTTGGCCTTTGGGTTTGTATTGGGTGAAAATCCCTTGTCTTTGCCATGGTTTTGGCCATTTTCCAGCCACCAAGGTGGCTGGCCGGCCAGGCATTGGTCAGTTCTTGGCTCAGGGAAGTCAGGGAACCCAGAGGAATCCTTCACCGGGCTTTTCTGGCCACTAGGCTGGCCGGCCGGCCAGGGGGAGGTGGCTAGGAGCTCAGGGACCCATAGGAATCCATCACAAAAATGTGCTTGGATTTGGCAAAGATATCTTAAGCATGTGCATTTTTGCAAATAAGATCCCTATATGTGCTTTGATTTGGCAAAGATATCTTAAGCATGTGCATTTTTGGAAATAAGATCCCTTAATTGGGGGGACTTGGATTTGGCAAAGATATCTTAAGCATGTGCATTTTTGGAAATAAGATCCCTTAATTTGGGGATGGATTTGGCAAACTCAGGGCATCCAGAAGAATCTATCACAACAATTTAATGCAAATGTGTTTTGATTTGGCTAGTCAGGGCATCCAGGGGAATCTGTCAAAGCAACTTAATGCAATGAGGTTTAGTTTTGGTAAGGGTATCTTAAGCATGTGCATTTTTGGAAATAAGATCCCTTAATTTGGGGGACCTTTGGTCCATGTCTTGGTTTAGGTGCTTTCATGGTGTTTGGACTAGTCACTAAGTCCAACTAATGGTTGTGGTGGAGTTAATTTGGTGGCCTTAGGGTGGTTTGGTCACATTTAGTGTATGGGTCTAAGTGGCTGCAAATGACAAAAACTTGGGTTTGAGCTAGGTTAGACATCACAAGGAACAACTTTGGTGAAGGATGGAAATGGTTTTGAGTTCAATTGGGGGGTCAATTTGAAGGAATTTTGAACTTTAATCAATTTGGTCATGTTGGGCTAGGCTTGGATCTAGCTTGGGTTAGCCTTGGGCTAAGTCCAAATTGATTGTTGTAAATGGTCAATAGGGACCTCATGAAGAGTTTTCAACATGAATTGGATGCCAATTTGGAGGTTAAGGCAATCAATTGGGTGAAATTTTGGGACTTAGCCAATTTGGGGCTAAATTTGTGAATTTTGGATTTAGGCAAAAATCAAATGGATTTAAAACTTCATCAAGGTCAATTGATGGTTGATTTTGATGTATATGAGTGTTATTAAGATTTTTCAACATCAATTGGGGTCAATTGACTAGGCCATGGGTTCAATTTGGTGAGATTAAGTCATATGGTCAAAATTGGGGTTTTGACCCAAATCAAAATTGGGCTCAAATCATGGACCAATTGAGCTTGGATTTGGTTTATTTTGGTCATATCAAAAGTGAATTTGAGTTTAGGATTGGAATTGGGGTCAATTGAGATCAAATTGGTTGACATTTGAGTTGGATTTGGGGAAATTTGGGTCTTTAAAGGGCAATTTGGGGATTTTTGTTAAAGATGGTCAAATTGGACAAATTGGGTCATATGGTAGTTAAGAAAAATGCAATTGGGAATATTTATGATTTATTGGGATTTTCTGGGAATTTTTGAAACTTTTGGGATTTTGGATTATGGAGGGGTATTTTGGTAATTTGGGGGTGTTTTAGGGGCAAAAGGCCAAGATGGGTATTTTGGTAGAGTTGAGGTACCAATCATCACCAATAAGCCATGGACAAAAGGAAACCCCATTTTGGGTCCTCTACATAGTGGTCTTAGCTAAACCATAGCCCTAGGGCTAGTAGATTTAGGAGACCATCTACATGAGTATCCCAAAAAATCAAGAGATCTAGGTTAGAAATTTGAGCTCAAGGTTGTGAGTGATTGTGAGTGCAGATGAGTGTAGTGAGTTCCTTAGCTCCAGACGAACACCCAAGATCAACCCTAAGGTCCAATAATCCTAAGGGTGACTCATCCTGAGTTTCCCCCATAGTGACCCCACCTACTAAGTACATAGAGGTTGGGAGCAATATGTGGAACTCCAGGTTGAGTAAAGAAGAGGGTAGAATTTCTAATGGTGAGGGTTCCATGTCTAGTTTTCTAAGAATAATCAACAGGAAAAGTCCTATGGCTAGACCCTAGGCTACTAAAGAGGAAAAACTAAACCTCAACAAAAATTGAGGTCAGCAAGAGTCATTGAAAATTATTAGCAGTCATCTCCTCTATTAAACAATATGCTTCATCAAAAGGTTTTGACATTAATGGTCCACCTGCAGCAACACCCATAATAGATCTAAGTGATTCTACTAATCCAGTATAAAAATCTTGAATTATTAACCAATCTAGTAAAGCGTGTTGTGGACATCTCCTAAGGAGATATTTAAATCTCTCTTAAGCTTCATGTATCAATTCCCTTTCGAACTGACAAAAAAATGTAATATCGTTTCTAAGCTTAGCAGTTTTCGAGGGTGGAAAGTATTTAGCTAAAAATTTTTGTGATAGTTCTCCCGAAGTTCTGATAGATCCTTGTACTAATGAATTTTACCAAGCTTTAGCTTTATCCATTAATGAGAAAGGAAAATGTCTAAGTCTGACAACATCATTAGACACTCCGTCATATTTAAAATAGCGCATATTTTAAGAAAACCAACAAGATGTAAGTTAGGATATTCAGTAGGTGTTCCTCCAAACTGATTATAATGTACCATTTGGATAATAACAGGTTTAAGCTCAAATGAATTAGCAGCAACATTAAGATTTTGAATAGTCAAATGAAGTTCATCTACTGTAAAATTAGCAATATCTTTTAAGGGTCTTTGTCAATTTTTATTTATTTGATTATCTAAATTATTCGCTATTTTGTTCAAATTTCTAATTTTTTTGTTATTTTTAAACTTTTCTAATAGTATGTTCTAATTCTGAATTGTATGGTACTAAACCTTCAGATCCAATACTACGCATAAACAAATATAACGAGTAAAAAAAGTTTTAAGAGTACTATTAAATTTCAAAAAAAAAATCATGATTTTTTATTTTTAATTTTTTTGTATTATATTTTATTCACTTTATCACTAAATTTCCTAATTTACCAAATTTATCATATCTATTTAATTTACCGTTACCTTCCCCGACAACGAAGCCAAAAACTCGATCCCAAAATTATAGATGTGTAAAATTAATAAAATTGACTCCGCTTTGCAATGACGTCAAAAACTTGATTCGTTGTTTATGAATAGAAAATTGAAGAAATTTATGTTAGGATTCTATACAAGTATACGTATCATTATTAAGTAATACAAGACTTTCTGAATAAACCTCAAATATCGATCCTACGAGGAAGGTTTAAATAAGTAATGGAAACTTAAATGAGAAAATTCACAATAATAAAGAAAATCAACTACACTAAATTTCAAATATTTAGGATGCTAACAAAACTAAATTACCAACTACTAGTGAAACTATATAGCAAAACTAAGCAATAACTACCAAACTATTTTTTTATGATGAAATTATCAAATATGAGAAAGCAACTTTCTTACTGCAATGAGTTTTTGGTTAAATAAGAGAGATAAATGGTTTTAATTTTTTTTTGTGCCAAATAGGAGCAATTTTAATTCTCTACCCTCAGTCAAGTGTTATAGAGAATCGTTAGCTAATCTTAGGTTTAGTCTCTAAATTCATGGTTAGGCTGGGAGGATACTGGCTCTTACTCCAGAGCTCTCACTTCCTTTCCTTCAAAGGCTAACTCTCGCTTTAATTCTTAAACACTAAAAAAAATTGGGGATTTTAGTCAGTCACCTTGGAATCTCCAATTCATCGCCCAGTAATATATATTTCCTTATTTATTTGCACCCAACTCTGTGAAAGAAACACTCCTTCATGGAATCGAATGTGATTCTCACTTTGTTGTGAAACTCATACTCCATTTCCCAAATAGTATGTTTCACAATAGATGTTAACATTTTAATTGTCCAAATTGAAAAGTAAGTTATGAACGAAGTGAAAAAATCATCATAGTTAATTTTCTATTTTAAAATTGGCACATCTAAATTATCTTTTCATTTCACCATATCTCAGAGTAGGGAGAAAGAGAAAGAAAACTACTCAGACCTCATGAGAACAATACAACAAAATATGAATTTCATAAATAAAAGAAAGTTTATACAACAATAATAAACAAACATCACTTGTCTTTAACTCTTTCTGAAAGCAAATCCTTTGTAGCTCCACTTGGACTCTTTCTCCCTTTACAAGACTCTTGATTCTCTCTTTGAAGATGTAAAAAGAAAGAAATCTCTCACTTCTGTCCCTCTCCAATAACTCTTAGGAGAAATCATACTTAGATTCACCACACTACTCAATACACAAAATGAAACACTAAATAAAACTCAATGACACACTAACGGACTCCTTTTTCTGATCAATTTCTACTCTAAATAGAGCATAATGTCAGTTTTCCAATAGATGTATCAAATAACTCTTCAAAAAGTGTCTGAATTCATTGAATCTTCTAGATTTTCACCCTGCACCGACTTTAGCGCTGTTGGCGCCCACAATGGCGCCGACAAACCAAATTAAATTTGTGTTCTTTACCAAATAGCATCATCGGCATCCATGCTGGTGTCATCGGTGTCCATGCTGGCTCAGTCGATGTTGTGTATTTCTCTCCAAAATGCTATTTTGACTCCAAATTTCATTATTTTTGCTTCTTTTTTGCTCCAAGTGCTAAAAAACATCAACATAAAATAAAAAATAAAAAATTTCTTCCTTTAAAGTGCAATATAACCAAAAATGAGTATAAAATATAGGTCTAAAAATAGATAAATTTTGGTGCATCAGTCACCGGATAAGATATCCCGACTCCCAGTTTTAAAAAATGTTTACTTTAATTTATAAATATAATTTAGAAAAAGTAGTGTCTTAGATTTTGAAAATACAAGACCACTCTGATCTCATATCTATAAGGGTTTAAATGATCGAGCAAAATCGCAAGCAATATTACTATCTCGAAGGAAAGATACTTTACTTGCAGGTGCTACTCGATTAAATAAACTAAAGAATTCTTTACATCTGTTTTAGTTTGTGAAACCATTTTTTCATATTGACCGACAAGTGCCCCTATTTAATATAAAAGATTAAATAGGGTTTATATTAAGTTGGGTTCTTGGAAGATTCCTAAAATGGCTAGCCCTTATAGTTAATTACATCTTAGATAATTGAAGTCACCTAAGAAAACTCTCGATAAAAAATCAGAGAATTTTCTCTTCAAGAATTTCAATGGATAGGACTTTTCAAAAATCAGACTAAGGAGTGTCAAATGGTAAGGGCTCAAATTTGGAACATTATTAGGAAATCCAATGAAAGAAGAATTAGAGGATGTCATGGATCCTGAGGAAAACCTCAATGACATCCCAAGTTATTCTATAAATTGGATGCAATTTTGAGAAAGGAATTATTTAAATGTTTCATCCTACCAATTTAATTAATTAGAGCTTACACTTGTGTGATATGATTGCACAAATAGCCTGGAAGATGGGAGGATTTACGTCATATCGGATGACGACCTCAGAGCCTAACGTTAGTTAGGGCTTAAATTGCACAACATGGTTGTGCAAAGGCCTAAAGATAAGTTGAGGATTTATGTTGCACTAGGTGTACAACCACAAAATCCTACGGCTTGTTGTTTAATTCTAAGGAAGAGATATTTTGTTGTTGATCCTCGTGTTGTTGTAGATCCTCTTGCTGTTGCAGATAACTACCCACAGAGTTATCTCCAAGCTCCTCGACGAAATAGCAATCCTAAAGTCTAAGGTTTATTTTATAAGTATTCTTATTGAAGGATCACATTATTAACAATTGTGGGCTTAAAATATGTAAATTATCAACGTCCTAGGTTAAGCCCATCACCTTAAAATCATTTGATTTTGATTGACTTCCACATCATAATCTTTTAAGAAAAAGTTACAATTTTACTCTTATTGTGAAAATGTGGCAAGTTGGTTTCTACCATTTAAACCATTATGTTTCAATCATCCAAAAGGTGTTCATTATAATCAAAATGACCCATTTCTCCCTCTAATTAATCCTAAATTTTGATTAAGGCACCAAATTCTAAAATTACCATTTTACCCTTGAAGCGCTTCACTTCATAACTCATTAAGTATAGTTCAAATGACTTTAAAAATTAAAGCTTACCCTATCCATGTGTCAATTAAAATATCAAAGGAGAAAATGTGATTTTTAAAAATTTAATTTAATTTAAATAATTACTTTAGCTTAGAAAATAGGATTTTCAATATTAATTTATTTAACTAATCAAAATAAAGTTTTTTGCTCATGGAAAAATTATTAGAGGTTCACCAAAGTTAGAGGAACATATATACAAAATTTCATCAATTTTCAAATCATATTTTAATTACTAAAATTATTTATCCAATTTTAATGACTTAATTAAATAGAAAATATGTTTTAATTACAAAAATTATATTTTGTATTTTTCTTAAATCTCCTTGAGTTCAGAGAACTCAGAGAAACAAATTTCATATTTTTGTGATTTTTAATTTATTTATTATAATAATTTTAGTGAGAAAATAAGGAAAATACATTTTAGACCGTTAGAAATTTACTTTTAACATGGAAAAATTATAAAAATATTTTAATGAATTCCAAGTGATCAGAAAAAAATTATGAACATTTTGAAACATTTTATATTCATGAATTTTTAAACTTTTTTTTTAATTTGAAATATAGTTTAAAAATGAAGTAATTTCTCAAAAAAAAAAAGATTTTTTTTTTCGAATTGCTCCTGATTTCAAGTAACTCAGAAAACTACTTTTAATAATTTTCTTAAGTGTATTTAATTTAATATAATTATTTTTGTACAAAAATATAACTTTTCTTTTAAAATCAACTTTAGTACTTAAACTTAATCAAATAATTTTCAAATTTTTACAGTGAGTCAAAATAATTTTCCTATACAATGTGGAATTGATTTTATTAATTTTTAATTAATATTTAATTAAAATAAATTAATACAAGACATAAGCATTTAATTAAATATAGAAATGTTCAAAATTATTCAAACCATCACAATATTTTTCCTAAGCTCATCTTATCACAGTGAACCTACGAAAGTTAACCCCATAAGATTTCAAGTGATATTTCAATTTATGTAAATAAATTAAGTTGAAATAACCACCCAAACGTGAAAATTAGAGTTACAAGCACAAAGATGATATTTGACATTGGAAAAATCAGAGAACATCTCCCCTATCATGTGGAAGAAACCCTCAAAATTTCAAGTCATGGAGAACAATATTCAACTAAAATGAATTAAAATACCACAGAGACTATTTAACTAATTTAAAATTAATGACTCAACAAATAATTTTTATTTTTAGTCCACATTATTCTCCTTTATTTACTAAGCAAGAGGGTCTTTTTTTTATTTTTTTTTTCTATTCAAAGTTATGAATTTTTAAAGATCTGGTATTTATTTAATTTAGAAAATGCCTAATTTTCTACTTATCCACGCGGCGGTGACTGGATCATAGGCAGCTCCGAAAGACCACGCGGTACTCCACTATTTGACGTCGCCTTCTGACTCAGCTACCACGCGTCTCGCTATTCACGTACCTCTTCTTGTCCAGCTCCATCACAACTATCCATTGAATAAATGCAGAAATGGATGACATCCGTTCATTATCCCCAATCTCTCTAACCCGAGAGCCATCCACACTAAAACCATAAGATCTCAAGCTATACTCAGCCACATCACTTTGCGTTTGTTCCTACACCTTCAACTACTCAAGACAAACCTATCTATACATTTGATCGAGCATTAAGAAAAGTATATATGTATGGAGAATAAAATTTAGCTCAGTTTGAGGGGAGAGTTCAATACCTTTATCTGAGAGGTGAGACCTCAATCAGATTGATGGAGAAACTTTGAATAAGTTTAAAGAACCATTAGATGCACTCTTATTCTGTGGTGAATTGTCTAGGTATGATTTTGATCAAGGTCATTTTTAGGTGTTTGTCTAAAGCTAGGCTAGAGGCTCTCTGTGATAGAGCTTTTTGTGGGGGATCAACTTCTCTCACTATGGGGATGGTGTGTGCACAATAAATTTAAGTTTGGTAGACTGTGGAGTTATGGAGAATGTGGCTGGAGTTGCCTTGATTTTGAGCTCAAAAATTGAACTCAAGAAGAGGGAATTAGGGCTTAAGATTTGTTTGGATGAGCAGAGTTTTGTTTAGTTTTTTTTTCTATCTCGCACTTTGGTTGTGTAGTAGGTGAGTTTAAATAACCATGGAATTGTTGGAGCTCAAGGCTTGGCAATGGGTGCAAGGGCTTTCTGAGGTGGGGAGAAGAAGAGCTCCAATGACCAATGGGGTATAGCCAACTCAAGGAAATTAAATTTTGGGTTTTGGTCACTTAGGGCTCTCTTGGCCTAGCTGTTTCCGGTGGTTGAGGTGGTGGCTGGTAAGGGTTAATTAACTTTTAAGCTCAGGGAGGCCAGGGGATGGCTAATGATGGTTAAACCTTAATGACAAGTTAAGATGGAAAATATATTTTGGTTTAGGCTAAAAATGGGATGAGATCCTTGAAATTAAGGGACCATTGGGCTATAGCTCATGTATGGTGGGCTGGGTGGGTCTAGCCTGGTCACTAGAGTACAAATGGTGGTTTTAGTGGCTTTGGTTTAATTAATTTGTCTAGGTTTGGTGAACTTTGTTGCATGGGTCCAAATTTGGGCATTTTGGTTTGAAGTTGGGCTTAGGTTGGGCTAGCCATGACATTTAGCTCAATTGATAGATCAAGATGGTGTAGATTATTGTCACAAAGAGTTTAGAAAATGCTTGCAGTGATTCTGAATTGATTTGGAAGTTCAATTGGAAGGATTTGGACATTTGGTCAATTTTGTAGATGTTGGATTAAACTAGGTTTGGGTTGGGCTAGAGTTGAGTCATGGCTCAATAAATGGTTCAATTTGGTGTGGGTGATTATCATGCAATGTTTTGGATAGAAATTGAGTGGAAATTTGGGGTTATGACATTCAATTTGATGACATTTGGAGACATGGCTAATTTGGGGCAAAATTGGGGGTTTTGGTCCAAGTCAAATTTGAGTGAAATTGATGCTTGATCAAGGCCAATTGAAGGTTCAATTTGATGTAGGTTATTGTTGTAAAGAGTTTAGGATTCAAAAATGGGGCAATTGTATAGGCTTGGGGGTTTAATTTGGTGAAATTTTGGCTTAAGGTCAAATTGGGGAATTTGGGATTGAGATTAAAATTGCGCTTAAAATTGAGTTCAATTGAGCTTGGATTTGGTTTCAATCAAGCTTGGATATGATGAATTTGAGTTTAGGATTGAAATTAGGGGAGATTGGGATCAAATTGATGGACATTCTAGGTGAATTAGGGTAATTGGGCCTTTAAAGGAAAATTGGGGCTTTTGGTCACAATTGGTCAAATTGGTTTTTGGGATATATGAAAAGATTTTGGTGCTTTTGAGGAAGTTTTGGTCATCAGGGGTATTTTTGTGATTTTGGTGAAATGAAGGATATTTTGGTAATTTTGAAAATATTGGGGTGTTTTATGAAATTTGGGTGTTTCAAATGTTTTTAAATGTTTTTTTAAAGAAGTTGGGTATTTTGGGTGATTTTAGGAATTTTAATTAATTTTGAGGTCCCAAGAATATTTTGGTAAATTGGGTAGATTTGGAGGTAAAAGACTAAATTGGGTATTTTAATAGGATTGGGGTGCCAACCACCCTACTTGAGTCATGGACCAATAGAATTCCCCAATTTGGGTCCTCCATGTACTGGTCATAGCTAAACCCTAGTCTAGGGGTAGTGGCCTAAGGGACTATCTACATGAGTCTCTCAAAAAGTTAAGGGATCAAAGTTAAGCAAGTTTGGGTTTAGGGTTGTGAGTGAAAGTGTAATGTGCAAGTGTGAGACTAGCCAAGGTGAAGCAATCCTATGGGGACTCCCCTTGAGTTCCTCCATATTGACCCCACCTACTAAGTGCTTGAGGTTAGGGCCAATATGTGGAACTTTAAGTGAACAAAGAAGAGTTTAGAGTTTGTAATGGTGAGGGTTCTCTTTGTAATCCTCTAAGAATAGTTCACAGGAAATTCCTATGACTAGACCCTAAACTACTAAAGAGAAAAAACTAGACCTCAACTAAAAGTGAGGTCAACAGCTTCATCAAACAATTTTGAGATTAAAGATCTTCTAACAGCAACACCAGTGATAAATCTAAGGGATCATATTAACCCATTATAAAATATTTGAATAATTAACGAGTCAAATAAAGCATGATGTGGACACTTTCTAAGGAGTTCCTTAAATCATTCATAAGCTTCATAAATTTACTCCCTTTTATACTGAGTAAAAGATGTAATATCATTTCTAAGCTTAGCAGTTTTTTAAGAACAAAAGTGTTTAGCCAGGAAATTTTTTGTCAAATCTTCTAATAGATCTAGGTGCCATATCGTAGCTTTATCCCTTAAGGGAAAAGGAAAAAAGTTCATGTCTAACAGCTTCATTTGATGTGTCATCATATTTGAATGTAACACATAGTTCTGAAAAAATTATAAGATTTGGATCTTCAGATGGTGTTCCCCCAAACTAATTGTTTTCCATCATTTGTATTATTGCAGGTTTAAGTTCAAATGAGTTAATCGCTATAGCAGGAGATTGAATACTTAAATGAATTTCATCTATTGTAGGGTTTACATAATCCCTTAAAAGTCTTTGTAAATTGTGATGTACATTTTAAGTAGTTCAAATCTCAATGTTATTTTGTGATGTGTTTGTCATTTCTTAAAATTTGTGAAGTTGTTTTGTTTTCGAATTCTTCTTATAGTTCATTCTAATTCAAAATCGTGTGGTATTAATCCTTCATATCCCGAACTTCGCATGCAAAAAGGGAAAATTCAGAAAATAAAATATTTAAAATATCTAAATAAAAAGTTTCATATTTTTTTCGTTTTTCTTTACAATTTTTTTTCTTATAATTTTCTAAATTTGAAATATTTTTATATATAATTTTTTAGTAATTTTACGGTTCCAATGAAGTTTCTAAGTCAAAAAGTTTTGAAAAGAAAGTTCTTTTTTAATTTCATTTAATTCATTTTAATTTTCCCTAACAACAACACCAAAAACTTGACCCAATTTATATTTAGCGGTTAGTGAGAAAAAATATAATTTTATAAAATTTAGATTAATAGTTTTCCCACTAGGGATACTACGCAAGTATACGTATCGTTTCAAGTAATGTAGAGTATTCCTAAAAAACCTCAGTATCGATCCCACAGGAAAATGAAGAGAAGGAAGTAAAACTTATAAATTTAACTTTAAAAATCTTTTAATTAAGGGTGCAGAGAATATTAATAGTTTATGAAATGAAATAAAGTTTACTAATTCTTACAAATTCAAGTTAAAAGTAAACGTAGAGTTATAGAAAATTCAATATATATATATATATATATATATATATATATATATATATATATATATATATATATATATATATATATATATATATATATATA
>JXCR01146599.1:382211-423581 GCA_002079205.1 Phalaenopsis hybrid cultivar | reverse complement strand
CACTGTCAACCATCCTCTAGTTGTGAATTCTTGAAACTCAATAACAAAAGTAAAAATAAACTTGACATGAATAATCATAAGCAATTTTGCTAATGGACAATAAATTATAAGACGAATTGACAACATTTAGCACACCACGAGAGTTAACAACGATGTGAGTTTGACAGTTCCAATTTCGACAATTACTGAGAGGGAACCATCGATAATTTTAACTCTTTTATTGCCTACACAAGGACTGTAAATTGTGAATAATTTAGAACAACCAGTCATATGATTAGTTGCATCAAAATCAATTATCTAAAATAAATAATATTAAGTTTAACACCTAACAAAATGATGGCTAGAGAGTTATTGTTATGTATTAAAGAACGAAATGAAGTCAATTATAATCTTAGAAATTAAAACAACTTGTGTAAGTGCTCTAATTGCTACATGATGAAAGGTATCACATCTGAGTTAGTAGAAGACCATTGAGTTTCATTAGTAGTGACCCTATTTTCACATTTAAATTCTAATTTTCAATTTTTGAGTTTATCATGAAGCTTCCATGATTTTCTAGCAATGCTCGCGCCACCATAAGTAAGGGGTTTTCGAATTACTGGAAATAGTAGAAATAGTAGAATTTCGTTGGGCGCCAGTCATTGTTCATTTGTACGAAATCATCGAGGGAAGAATGAGATGAGTCCAAAAATCCAAGGAGATTTCGATCGTGAGTTATTTTGGCGCTTAACTCTGAGTAGAAGAGAAGTTGGCAGCTCCAACGTAGAAGTAGTTGAAGGGGTTGAAATAGATTGAGTATTTGATGTGCCCACGGCACTTGGGAATGGAAGCCTTCTCTGTGAAAACTAAAGGGACAAAAAGAAGACTTCTTTCTCTAAAATTACCAATTCCAATGGCACGGAAGATGGAAGAAACTAACGAAGAAGAAGCCTGCTATCGAAAAACAAAAAATGGTGAAAAAAAAGAAAAGAATACAAAGGTTGCAGAGAAAGTCCTCGTCGAGAAAAAGCTTCACACTAAGAAGCAACTTCCGACATCAAACAAGGGCGACAAGGAGCTTCTGAAATCCTCTATGACATGGTACATCCGGAACCCTCGAAAACATAATCGCAAGGAAGTTGCGCCGTCAAAGGAAAAAGAAACAAGCCATAGTTTGGACATGGACTCGGCCTGCGCAGTTTCAACGCCAGAGGAAAGACAAAAAACGCATCAGGTTTTGTAATGTCACGATGCATCCATTGCCTTTTCAGCTAGCTCTAATTGTGATTGTAACACGAGGATGGGTCTCTGAAGATTATGATCCAATCATTGTCTCCCTAGTGAGCTTCAATTGCAACTATCTTGCAAGGTGTCATTGGACGTCTCAATCAAGTTGTTGCCCCTAGCTAGCTATAATTGAAACTATATGGCTAGGGGTTAGATACGAAGATGATGGTAGGGGGGAGGGGGGCAAGATTCATGCAACAAAACCCGCAGATGATCTCGATGAGATTAGGTCGCCTTTTCGAAGGCAAAGATTGGCTCTGATATCGTGTAGTTTTTGGATGGGAAAAATAATTATTCCACTACAAATTCCCAAGACTCTATTACAAGANGGTGGCGGCAAGATTCATGCAACAAAACCTGCAGATGATCTCGATGTGATTAGGTCGCCTTTTCGAAGGCATGGCTCTGATATCGTGTAGTTTTTGGATGGGAAAAACAATTACTCCACTACAAATTCCCAAGACTCTATTACAAGATAAAATAGAAGGTNTGCAACAAAACCCGCAGATGATCTCGATGAGATTAGGTCGCCTTTTCGAAGGCAAAGATTGGCTCTGATATCTTGTAGTTTTTGGATGGGAAAAACAATTATTCCACTACAAATTCCCAAAACTCTTATTACAAGATAAAATAGAAGGGGAAGGCTGCAACATTAGGAAAGCCATAAAATCCTCTTACTAGCAAAAAGAAATAGAAATTACCAACAATAGCTAATTCTAAAAGTAGAAACTACTAAACATAGAAAATAATAAAAATATAACATATCAAAAGGAAAAGTACCTAAAATTTTGNAATAGAAATTACCAACAATAGCTAATTCTAAAAGTAGAAACTACTAAAAATAGAAAATAATAAAAATATAACCTATCAAAAGGAAAAGCACCTAAAATTCTAATGCTCCATGCCAATGGCAAAAATTTTAATAATCTTTTGTTCTAAGTCTTCATTTATTACTATTTTGTTTGTGTTTGTACCTTCCTTTTTCTTTATTGTTGATATTTGGCACTTTCTTATGTATGCTATTTAAATTAAAAATTTGTATATTCTACTCCACATTTTTTAAGAACATAACATTAGGATATTGTTTTATTTGTGCCACACACCCTGACAATATCCCACTTTCACCCTTATCCAAAGTAAGAGGTACGGAAAGAAGAGAGAATGATTAGAAAACTTCAACTCTCATTAATGATCTTTAAGTTACCCAGGATTTTAAATTTATGGTACAAACTCGCCTGTTCAACTAAGGATTTACATTTTTGGCCATGCCAAATACCATTACATGTTCGAGCCTATGCACATACAGAATGTCAAGCCTACGTACAATTCAAAAAATAACAACAACGAGCATTTATCTTGCTACATTAATACTTTTTCTCCATTTTTTCCTATTGAGAGACAATTTTTTATTAAATTCTAATAAATTAAGAACACTTTTAACACATGCCAAAGTCCTTTTAGGCCAACCTCGACCTTTCTTAACATAAATTTAATTTAAAATATCTACTTTCCTAGTCAGATCATCAGATGGTCGACGTTTAAAGTGACAAAACCATCTAAGACGACTCTCTCTAATATTATTTTCCATTGAAGCTACACGAACCCTTTCAGGGATATATTCGTTTCAAATTTTATCTCCAAGTGTAAAACCACTCATCCACCTAAGCATTCTCATCTCAGCAACACTTAGTTCATGCTTCTCTTTTATAGGCCAACATTCTGCGCCATAAAGCATTGTAGGTCTCATCACCATCTTATAATTTTTTTCTAGAATTCAAATGAAAAAAAAAATCCTGAAGTGATCACAATTTGTAAGAACATATTTGAAGGGTAAAGAGAAATTTGGTCACATTTTTGGAAGGCGAAAAAAAGAGAACTGAAGTTAAAGCATAGAACATATCTGACTAATTGATCATCATGGTTTTTAATGGATCCACCATTTAGTAATACAATAAGTTCTTGACTATTATTAAAAAGATTTAGGACTCCAACTCTTGCACCTACTCAAGTGCACATTATGCGGGCAAAGAGTATGAAAATTCGAAATCAAAAAAATAAATATCAAACCAGATTAGGACCAACAATTTAGTTTCTTTTTAAACTTGGAGTTGTCAGCTTGTCTGATTGTCTTCAAATAATTCTCTTTTCCGAATAATATTCTTTTTTGGATCATCCAATTAATTCAAAGAAAGAAGAGAACTTGAAAAGGGAGAATAGGACGAAACTTGATAAACAAATTTATAGAACGTAGAGAACTTTTATAAANTCTGCCATTCACGATATGTAGAGAAGAGCTCCAATAAAATATTGGGATTCAGGCTGCCTACAACAAAAAAAAACGAAGCTGCTTAGTTCGAGTGGCACCTATGGAGCAGGTATTCAGAAAGTAGATGAATTGGTACTACATACTGTCATTTCATGTTTGGAAAATTTGAAAACTCAGTAGTTTCATCAGAATTTGAAAACAACAAAAATGGTTATTAATTGGAAAGANTTGGAAAATTTGAAAACTCAGTAGTTTCATCAGAAATTTTAATTTGAAAACAACAAAAATGGTTATTAATTGGAAAGGNTATATATATATATATATATATATATATATATATATATATATATATATATATATATATATATAAACACGTGATTAATGTTAAAGAGTAGGTAATATTTCAAAAGAAAATGAAATGCCTCTAAATTATAATTTGGGAATTGAAATTTTTGATGCATGTGCATTACATTTTATGGGACCATTTATATCTTCATTTGGAAATATATATATGAATGAACTCTATCGATACCTTACAGATGAAGCTGTGAATTAGGAGGCCAGAGATGATGGAAATGTAAGTTTTTCTTCATCTTTGTTAAATCCTGCATCTAAGGCATGACACTTCTTTATGGCATCGAAATTACTTCCCACTATAAAAATCAGTAAGAACTAAGGAGTGAACTATTGTATTCAAACTAGAAAACCACTTGGTATTAGAGCAATAATTGTTAAATCAGTTTTGGGTTTGATTGTCAATGAATTTGCAACTGGACTAAGACATCCATCCACTATTTTCCTACTCTGCAGCCAATTGCAAGTACCTTATGCGAGTTGGGAAAAAGTGCTTCTTCTTTGGAAGCCGATGGATCTAGAAGTCTATTGCAAATGTATTATAATGGGAGATGAGAATGATATGAATGTTTTGATGGATCAAGCATCCCAGCATTTGTCACCTATTCATCCTTACTTTAGTTCGAGCATACTTTTGAAAAGGATTAAGAAGATAGAAAAAGAGGTACAGAACCTTATGCATGTAATTGGGAATGTTTCTGAAATGTTGGATTATTTAGATTGGAGATTGAAGGAACATTTTGAACAAACTAGTCATATTGAAGATGGTTTGGTACGTATGTTCAAGTAGCATTCTTGGATTGCGGAGGATTTAACTGATGAATATCCATATCAACCCTTCTACACTTTGTACGTACACTACCAATCTATGGGAGATATCCAGGAAGACGAGAGAGAAGAAGATGTTTGAGCTTAATTTATGCACGGAATACTTTATTTAGTACTGCTTGTTTGTGTTAAAGTGTTATGTTGGATTGCATTTACTTTTATTGTTAAACTCTATTTATGTTCTTGTTTAGTATTTCAATGTTTAGATTTCAGTGTTAGGATGTTTTGGTTTTCTTTAGGACACTAAATTAAATGTTGTTGGCTTGAAAAATGTTAGTTTATAATAGCACAAATTATATATATAAAATTGAGTTTTGTGTTGTTTGTGAAAGTTTGGTGTTAGAGTAATGTTTAAATTATGATTATAAATGTTCATTTGAGTTAATTAGAGGAGGACGTAAAGCGATATGCAGCAAATTTCCACAAAAAAATGAAATCTGGAAAATTAAGGCATTGCACCAGATGCGCCAAATTAGCGCATGAAGTGCCAATATACAAAGAGTTGGCACATGATGAGCCAGATTTGACACTAGAAGCTCCAATTCCTCAGAAATGATAGATTGCCTAGAAAACCAAAAAATCACACTATAACACTCCCTTTTTACTGCTTGGATCATTTCCTGCCTCTAAATCATGACTCAGGGCTTCACATTGTGCGCGTTAGAGAAGATTTTGGAGGCCAAATATCCTAGATTTCATTTTCTCTTCGTAAAAGCTTTACTTTATCCTAGAAATTTTTTATTTTCACCATTGATTTTTCCTACATTATGGAAGATCCAAAATTTGAGATTTTTTATGGAAAAACTTAAAGAAAACTCATGGTGAAAAGTTCCTTACCAAATAATATTACTTGGGGAGTTAGATTTTTTATTTTATAATTTATTTGGATTTTATTTGTATTTTCATAGAAATTCCGAAGGTATAGGAGTAAAGAGAGGAAAGATGACATATGATTTTGACGCAAGGAGATTTGTCAATTTCAAAGCCCAACATTGTTATAACACTCACATGGAATCAAAAAAGTTGATCCAAGAACAGACATTTCCTAATTTGGGTGGCGAGATTGAGATGTTGATCATCGCTAGAACATGGGAAAGGTTTTGCTACTTCACTGCACTAGAAATTGTACATATGATTTGGGAGTTTTATGCCAACTTAAGGTTTACCATTAACGATCACATTCTTGTGAGAGGTAAGCAAGTTAAATTTTCAAGAGAAAGGATCAATGCTTTTTATGGGCTCAGAAATGTATTCCATTGCAAATAAGCTATATTTGTGACGACTTACTAATCATTGGATATAGTGATTGCTTGCTGACGGATGGATGAGGAGAATGGAAAATTAAAATAACAAGAAAGTTAACTTCTCCGCTTCCATGATGATTATTCAGTCAAAGGTATGACACCACATCATCTCTGCTAAATTACAGCCAACAAATCATCTCAGCGAAGTAACAAAGGATAGAGCTGTGCTTAACTTTTGCATTCAGAAAAAAAAAGCAATAGATGTTGGTGCACTCATAGTTCATAATGCTTAGATTATAGCTTGTAGTGCTGCAGCTTGAGGATTGGGTTACCCTGCCCTGATTTTCACTTTATGTGAGCAATCAAGAGTAGATTCTCTTAAAAATGAGAAAAGGCTACAGCCACAAAATCCTATTGGGAACCATACGATTCAATGACTTGACTCATTTGTTGATTCTAGGAGTGGAGGTATTGATAGACCTTCTACATCAGTTGTAGGGGCATCTACATCTCACTCTGCTTCACTTGAAAATATTATGGAGCAGCTTATGATTCAACAAATGGATATAGTAAATATGGACAATCAGATTGGAGAAATTGGAGCAAGAAATGCTTATAATGACGAGTATAAGCAAAGAAGAGTTAAACATGATATAGCTTTTGAGGAAGCTATGGTTAGATATCTTAGTGGTGAATAGAATGTGTAGTTTCCAACTCGCCCCAGTTTCACTCCTAATGCTCCTGTTCATAATGAAGAAGAAGAAGACGAAGATGGTGATGATGATGAGGAAGGCAATGAGGACTGATATTCTTAGGAGTTTTGTTTATTTTTTTGTTTGGTATTTTTTTATTATGTTGTTAGTTGATGTCATTTGAAATGATTGTGGTAAAAACTTTCATTTTGTACTGTATAATAGTAATAGTAGATTTTTACTTTTTCTGCATTTTTATTCTTTTTAGTTTTTGTTTTTGTTTTTAATTTTTAGTAAATCTTTTATAATATATTATGTTATGTTTCATTTAATGCTGTAAAGAATATATGTATTTTTAAAGTAGTACTTACAGTATAATAGAGCCTAATTTCAAACTCAGAATTCCTACAGGTTAGTTTTTATTTTTATGCATTTACTATTTTCTTTCACTTACTAAATTTTGTACCAAATCATTTATAAATCACATAAAAACTTAAGTTTGGGGGAAAGAAAAATTTCTTTTAAAAAGAAGTAAACTAAATTTTAATTATCCTCAAGTAACTTTACTTTTAAATTTATTTAACATGACCTAAGATATTGAGATTTAACTTTAAATGACTATACTTATGTTTATGAATATTATAGTAAATTTAGGTAAAAGTTTTTAATAATAATCGTTAGTTTTTAAGTTAAAGATATTTTGTATGAAAAGATAAGACTATCTTTTTCTATTTAAATTGAAGAAAATTGTATTTTTAAAGTATTAAGAATTTTAGAGTTTCTTGTAAGAAGAAAAGAATGAAACACTATGAAAAACCATAAACTAATATGCATTTATAAAGTAAAGAAAAGTGAAGAGTTTTGACTTTAAGAAGAAGATGGTGAAGTTCAAAATTATTAAAAGATATCCATATATAGTAATCCTCACTTGAAAAAGAAAAAGAAAAGAAATGATTGAAAAGATACTAAAAAATAAAAGAAAAAAAATTGGAAAGAAAAGAAAAATGAGTGAGGAGAAGCTTGAGGAGATGCCTAATAAAAAATTGACTTCACTTGAATCAACTTGAGGAAAATGTTATTTTACATTTTATAAACTAATATTGAAGTATTAGTAACATTACTAATAAAGTTTTCATAAAGTTCTTTTTCATATTAATGTTCTAAGTATCCTTAAAATGACAAATTAAAATTTTTCTTGAAATGAATAGAGACTCAAAAATCTTAAATTTGATTACTATGTACTCTTAGACTTAGAGTTTGAATCTAAGTTATGAAAGATTTTTCTTAAATATTACTATTTTATTTATTAAAATTAAGTATAGGAGTTATAAGTTAATCTCTATCATCAGTCATATGTTATTATGTAAGAGTCACTTGAGGACAAGTAACATTTAGTTTTGGGGATTTTGATACACCAAAATAATATGTTGTTTTAAGTATACATTTTATGCTTATTTTTTATGATATTGCATTTTAAAGAAGGTTATTTTAATGTTTTTATTGCAGGTATATCAATTTTAGGTATTTGGAACAAAAGTAGCAAAAAGGATGAAATTGGATCCGAAAGAATGAATTCTGGAAATTCTAGTGCCTAATGCGCCAGATTGGCGCTATAAAAGCGCAATTTTACACAAAGTTGGTGCCAGATGCACCAGATTGGCGGCAAAAGCACCATTTACAGACAGCTGGAGCCATATGCGCCAAATTTGGCGTCAGAAGTGCTAGAACCCAGAACAGTGCGGTGTTCAACAAGTTGGCGCCAAAACCAGTGTCAGATATTCTAGAGACAACTTTTTGTAAATTAATGTGGTTCATGAAAAATTTTGCATGAATTTTTAAAGGGACTCTTATTCTATACACCCCTTGGAGTGATTCAATGCATCTAGATAATTTGAAATGTTCTTTTATGAAGGAATATGTCTCTTGGATCAATGGACATGTCTTTTAAATTCAAAAGGGTTGATTTTGGATAGCTTTTTTGAGGGAATTTTGAATTCTTTTTGGAGAGAGGCAACCTTTGATAAAAGAAAGGTTTAGAGAATAATTTGTGTGAGTGGCGTTTAAATGGGGCAAGAGAGAGAGAGAGAGAGATAGAAAGTCAAGGGCTTGGAGATTTTCTGCAAGGACTATAAGAGGAGAAGAAATGTGACAGATTTCTTCTTCATTACACTTTTAAGAGAGAATTGAGAGTGCTTGTAAAGAGAGAAATGCTTGAAGAAAAATTTACAGGGATTTGCTTGAAAAGAATTGTAAGATAAGTTGTGTCTTTTATTCCTTTTGTATTGTACACTTGTTTTTATATATGAAATCTGTGTTTTGTCATATCCTTCTCATGAATTCTGAGTAGTCTTCTTTATCCTTCTTCCTACTTTGAGATATGGTTTTGTGAGTAATTGATTTTGTTTTATACAGTTTTAAATTTTATAATTTTTTGATGATTTGAACTTCGATCTTCATTTACTTCTCGATCTGGCCAATTGAATTGTTAAAATGTGTTGAGAAACATATGTTCCGAAAGGCCTACAATTGAATCCAATTTGATTTATTGGGAGAGGATGTCATCCATGGAGTTGAGTGCAAATAAAAATGAAAATATACGTTGTTGGATATAGAATTGAAGATTTTATGGTGATAGATTAAAATTCCTAATTTGGTCTAGTTGAATAGAAACTGATGCGAGATTGTTAGCCCTCAGGTGAGGGATTAATGGGAGCTTTAGAGTGGCAGCCAGTATCCTCCCAGCCTAACCACAGAATTAGGAACCAAACTCTAGATCAGTTAATGTTCTTTATGCGCTCGTAAGAGGGTAAAGAATATTATTGCTCCTATTTGATACAAAACAATATATATATATATATATATATTCAAATGATTTTAATTTCTTCACAATTCATTTACTCATTGTAAAAGGGAATGATGCTTTCATAAATTTGAACTCTTCATCACAAAAGCTTTGTTTAGTTTTTGTAATTTTACTTTTGAAAGTTTAACAATTAGTTTAATTAACTTTATCTTTTTACTGCATTTTATTTAGCGTTCACTCTATTACCTTATAATCAAATTTAGCACTTCACTTTTATAGTTTAAAATTGTAGTTTACATTATAATCTATAGAATTTACTCATAAGCATTTCCAACTTTCCCGTAGGATTGATTTCTTAGACTCCATTAGAGCCATTTATTACTTGAGCAATACGTATATTTGCGTTATTTTTAGGAGATTTATCAATTTAATAATTTTTAAAAGATAAAACTATTTTCATTGAAGTTATTTTGGTTGGGATTAATTTGCATATTTACCATTATTTTTGCTATGTGTATTTGGTAATATTAGAAAATATTTGTAAAATTAACACACTAAATCCACCTACATTAGTAATCTGAAGGTGAGATGCCAAAATCTACTCAACACTACTACACAAGCTCCTAAAAAACTCTCAATTAGACAATATTCTTTGCTAGTACCGGGAGGGGGTAAGAAATAGGAATGCTCCTACTTGTCACAGTACATCATCATATTTTTAGTCATTCAGATCCCACACAGATCTTTTTATAATATTCAAACTCGTTAAATTTACTTTGTTTAACTGTTAATCTTAGTTGTTTCTTTCTTGTTTAATTTAGTCTTAACCTTTGCAATCATATCGATATTGTTCAAATTTTATTTTATCTGCAATTTAGATAGAATTTTACAAGTTTAATTTAAGGAATTTGACTTTCCTCGTGCAATCAATGTGGGGTTTTTAAAGAAAATCCTAGACTAATTGAAACGATACATTTACTTGCGTAGTACCTCTGGTGTGAAGTTTTATTATTTATTTTATATATCATTTCAATTATTGACACTAGCCACTAAATATAAATTAAGACAAGTTTTTGACAGTACTTTGGAGATTTAAAATACATGTAATTGTGTGTCGGATGAAGTTTTTGACGCCGTCGTCGGGGAAAGTAACAATTTTTTTTAAATTAGCAAAGTAACAAAACTTTTTAAATTAAAAAAAGTAATGAAACTTTTTAAATTGCAATTTTATTTGAATTATAGATTTTGTTTTAGTAAAATTAAAAAATCTAAAATCTAAAATAAATATACAAATAAAAAAGATTTAAAAAGTCTATTTTATTTCAGTTGTATTATTTTATTTTCTGATATTTTGTCATTTGTATGCATTGTTCAGGATGTGAAGGTTTAGTGCCCAACTATTTGAAAATAGAACGTACTATAAGAAAAAATTGAAAATAAGGAAGACTTCATAATTTTAAAGATATAGCAAACATTTCACAAAATAATATTGAGATGCAAAAAGCTGAAAAATGAACATAATAATTTACAAAAACCTTTAAGGAATTGTGCAAATCGAACGACAGATGAAATTCACTTAAGTATTAAAACTCTTGATGTAGTGGCTAACTCATTTGATCTTATATCTGTAATTATAGAAACGGTACAAAACAATAAATTTAGGGGAACACCATATGAGGATCCAAATTTACATTTAACAAGTTTTTTAGAAATATGTGCTACATTTAAATATGATGGTGTATCAAATGATGTTGTTAGACTTAGAATTTTTCATTTTTCATTAAGGGAAAAAGCTAAGATGTAGTTAAATTTGTTAGCATCTGCATCTATTACAACTTGGGGAGATTTGACACAAAAATTTTTGGCAAAGTAATTTCCACCTTCAAAAACTGTTAAGTTTAGAAATGACATTATATCTTTTACTTAGTATGATGGGGAGTCAATTTATGAAGCTTGGGAAAGATTTATGGAACTCCTTAGAAAGTGTCGACATCATGCTTTGCCATGGTGGTTAATCAGTCAAACTTTTTATAATGAGTTAGTAGGATCTCTAAGATCTATCATAGATGTTGTTTCTGATGATTCATTGAGGCTAAACTAATTAATGAAGCCTATGCTTTAATTGAAGAAATGACTACAAAAAATTTTCGATGGCCTTCTCAAAGAGAAAATCCTAGAAAGTATTCACTATTCATGATAATGATGTTATTTCAATGGTTGCATCTTGTTGGTCGCCAGATTGGGAAAATTTAATGCTTAATTTAATATATATTATAATTTGGGAAAATAATATATTTTAATTTTGAAAACACAAGACTGATCTGATCTCTTATAAATAATAGTTTAAATAAACGAGCACAACAAAACAAGTGATGCATCAACTCTAAATAATAGACACACCACTTGCTAACGAGACTCGATCAAGCAAACTAAAGAATTTATTACATCTGTTTTAGTTTGTGAACATTTACGTTGCTCTAAAATTTCCCCTATCTAATAAGAACAATTAGACAGGGTTTACATTAAGTCGGGTTCTTAAAGTTCCCTATAAGGGCAAGCCCATATAGTTAATTACATCTTAAATGATTGAGGTCACCTAAGAAAACTATTGATTTAGATCAAAAAGTATTGTCCTTAAGAATTTTAGCGGGTAAAACTTTCAAAGATCGGGCCTAGGAGTGTCAAATGGGAAAAGATCAAGTTTTGAACATTTATCATAGAATCCAAAAAGAGAAAACTAGGGAATGTCATAGATCCTAAGGAGAACCTCGATGACTTCCCAAACTATCCTATGATTATGCTTTAATTTTGGAGATATATTATTAAATATTTTGTCCTGCCAATTTTATTAATTAGGGCTTACATTTGCATGTCACAATAATACCAATAGCCTAAAAGATAGGAGAATTTATGTCGTAACAAATGATAACCCTAGAGCCTAAAGCGAGTTAGAGCTTAAATTGCACAACAGGGTTGTGCGAAGGCTTAAAGATAAAGTGAGAGTTTATGTTGCACTAGGTAAAAAATCTCAAAATCCTATGGCTTGTTATTTAATTCTAAAGAAAGATTTGCTTCTATAGATTCACTTGTCATGGGTGCTAGCGCCAAGCTCCTCATCACAGTAGCAGTCCTAAAGTCTAAGGTTCAAAAGGTTTTACAAAATTTGTTTAAGTGACAAGTTTTGGTTATTCAAGTATTATGGAGGTTTAAAGTTGATTTGAGCAATGCTGGTAAGGATCCCATAGTTCTTTCATTTCGGTACAACTATTTTTTCTCAAATTTACTTAGTCAAAATGAGTTGTGAAGCTCATTTCTACCGGGGAGATCTCGTTAGCAACCGTGAGTTACATCATCTGAGGGATGATACACCAAAATAATATGTTGTTTTAAGTATACATTTTATGCTTATTTTTTGTGATGTTGTACCTTAAAGAGAGGTATTTTCATGTTTTTGTTGCAGTTATATCAATTTTAGGTATTTGGAGAAAAACTAGCAAGAAGGATGAAAATTGGAGGCAAAACAATCAGTTTTGGAAACTAACACAAGATGCGCCAATATACAGAGAACTGACACAAGATGAGCCAGATTAGCGAAAGATGTGCCAAAACCTAGAACAATGAGGTCTTCTGCAAATTGGCGCATGATGTACCATTTGACAAAGAGATGGCGCAAGATGTGCCAGATGTGACAGATGCACCAGGGATGACTTTTTGCATATTAAGGTGGTTTGAGACAAATTTTACGCAAGTTTTCAAAGGGACACTTGTTCCAAACACGCCTTTAAGTAATTTAATGCACTTAGACACTTTGCAAGGTTTTTTTATGAAAGGATATGTCAACTTCAAAAGTTGACTTTTCGACATAATTTTGGAGGAAATTTTGAATTCTTTTTAGAGGGAGGTAGCCTTTGATAAAAAGAGAGGGAACTCTAGGGCATAAGAGAGAGTAGGTGTGGCAATAAGGGACGACGAGGAGAGTCAGATATAGAGAGAGAAAGTTAAGGGCATGGAGATATTCTTCAAGGATTGTAAGAGGAGAGGGAAGGTGAGAGATTTATTCTTCACTACACTTCTAAGAGAGAATTGAGAGTGCTTATAAAGAGAGAAATGCTTGGAAAGAATTTCAAGAGAATTTCTTGGGAAGGATTGTGAGATAAGTTGTGTATTTTATTTTTTTTTGTTTTGTAAACTTGTTTTTCTATATAAAATCCATGTTTTTTCATATCCTTTTCATTAATTTTGAGTAGTATTTTTTATTCTTTTCCTTAATTTAAGATATGGTTTTGTGAAGAATTGATTTTATTTTAGATGATTTTAAATTTCAATAATTTGTGAATATTTGAACTCTGATATTCATTAACTTTTCGATCTAGCCAATTGAAATGATAAAATGTTTTGAGAAACATAGGTTCTGAAATGGCTATGATTTCTATAATAAAGGGAGAATCACAATTGATTTCATCAGAGAGTATTTTATTTATGGGGTTGGGTGCAAATAAATAGGGATATATACTTTGTTTGATGTAGAATTGGAGATTTTAAGGCGAGAGAGTAAAATCCCCAATTTGGTCAAGTTGATTAGAATTTGATGCGAGATTGTTAGCCCTTAGGAAAGGGAGTAGTGGGAGCTCTAGAGTGGCAGTTGGTATCCTCCCAGTCTAACCAAGAAATTAGAGACCAAACTCTGGATTAGTTATTGTTCTTTATGCACTTAAAAGAGGGTAAAGAATAGGATTGCTCCTATTTGGAACAAAACAGATTTTTGAAATATTTTTAAAAGATTTTAATTTCTTCACAATCCATATACTCATTGTAAAGGGGAATAATACATTCTTAAATTTGAACTTTCTATCACAAAATCTTAGTTTAATTTTATTAAGTTTACTTTTGAAAGTTTAGCATTTAGTTTTGTTAACTTTGTCTTTCAACTGCATTTTAATTAGCATTCACTTGTTACTTAATATTCAAACTTTGCACTTTACTTTTTGTAGTTTAAAAAATTGTACTTGACGTTATAATTTTAAGAACTTATTTATAGGCATTTCCAACTTCCCTGTAGGATCGATATCTAGGACTCCATTAGAGCCCTTTATTACTTGAGTGATATGTAAACTTGCATTATTTTTGAAGGGGATTTGGGAATTTAAAGATTTTTAATAGATAAAACTATTTTAACTGAAGCTATTTTGTTGGGATTAATTTGTATCTTTGTCGTTGTATCTATCGTGTGTGTTTTGTAATATTGAAAAATATTCGCAAAATTAACACACTAAATCAACCCGCATTAATGGACTACCGTAAATTAGATACGGTCTCTCAGAGTCACCATCGCCAATTAGATTAAGACAAAAGAAAGTGCAAATCTCAGACTTGCAGATCTGAAGAGTCTCAAAGGAAAGTGATTGGAAGCACAGTAGAATTTGGAACTTTATCAAGCAAGGACGGTACAAGTTCATGAAAAGTTGGTCCGCTCGAGGGCTTTCAAAGTTAGTGATCTCGTACTCATTCTCAGAAGGCATCCTTGGACACCGCAAGATAGATGGAAAATTTGAACCAAGTTGGGAGAGACCTTTTTGTCATGGAGGAGGTCTTTTTTGGAGGATCTTACAAACTAGTGGACTTCCAAAGCGAAAGACTGATGTTGTCGATCAATAGAAGATACCTGAAGTAATGTTATACAACTTGATGTCACATGAAGTACATTTTCTTTTTTGTAATGGTTACTCATTCTGAAGATGTTTATTCGGTCAGCGTCTGTGACTAGGTCAGAAATTTTTTGTAACAAAATTAATCTTAATAAAAAAAAATTTTCATTTTGCAAATCTAAATCTCTTCTGCTTTAAATTTTGAAACTTCACTAAATGAAGTTAAATAAAATGCCTATGCACCTGTGCTAATTTAAAATCTTTTTAATAATGATCAGTCATTGTTCTTGTTCGTTTTGAATTTCAGCGCGCTGATGTTTTCTTTTTTTTTGCAAGAAAATGTCAGGTTAGAAACTGATTTTCACTTTTAAAGACAGCTTAAATCTTGCACTTGATGAAAGAAGGCAGCCCTGGGTGGCATCGTGAGTTTTGACTTGTACTACGGTTAAGTCAATGTAAACTAAAAGGTTCCCCTGATGGGTATTGTCAGCAACCGTGAAGTAGAAGGAGTACCATCACTACTCAAAATTAGTGTCAGGGAAGACTCCTCCCTGAAGAGGAAGAAAGCAGATAAGTTACAAAACCCTACGGAGGGAACTAGCCGCTTGCCGTTGATGATCATCATACCGACTGGAGACTTTGTCGGTGCTTTTGCAGAAAAGTACCTCACGAGTCGCTAAAAAGAACACACTGTCGAAATGCCAATTGTCGAGAACATAGAGCTCTGCTACGCCTGGAGAAAAGATGTGCAAAGGAATCAGAGGTGACATTCACTATGATTAATGAAGAAGAAATCTATGATCTATGTTTAAGAGAAGCTTCCACCAGTCCGTCGGTCAAAGAGGATGAGCTAGAGTTTGTTGCAGAGTCTATACCGTCGGAGGTCCCCGACGAGCTTTGCACAGGATGCCTGATGTGCAGTGCAAAAATCTTGAGGAGGACACCGCCCAGGAGAACCTTCACGGAGTGCCCAAAGTGTAACATCATCCACCTGGAGAGGTATGGGACACTTGAAGAATATACAACAGCCATCAGTTCAAAAATGTAGATCACCCGGAGATCGAGCAATACATACCACAATTTACAGAGCCCCTCCATCATGGATTCTTCTAGAGGCTGTGATAGAAGAGCGACTCCGACATTTTGATGCGAGGGGCGGGGGGTAGATTTATTGTGAAAATGTTGTAAATATTTTTTAATATTACAATATTACACACGACAAATATATAATAAATATGTAATATAATCCCAAACAAAATATTTTTTTATTAAAATAGTTTATCTTTTAAAACTCTTTTTAAACCGTCAAATCTTCAATAAAATCAACGTAAGTATACGTATCACTCAAGTAATAAAGGGTTCTAATGGAGTCCTAGATATCGATCCCATAGAGAAGTTGGAAAATATTTTTAGTAGGTTTTTGAAATTATTTTATAATTTAAAAATAAAAAAACAAAAGTAAATTGGCAAGTTTGAATATTAACTTTTAAGGTAAATGCTATGTAAAATGTAGTTGAAAATCAAAGTTAACAAACTAAGAACTAACTTTCAAAAGTAAAATTACTAAAACAAAATAAAGTTTTATTTTTTTGATGGAAGGTTCTAATTTAAAAAGCATTCTTCCCCTTTACAATGAGTATATGAATTGTGAAGAAATTGAAATGTCTTAAAAATATATATAAAAATTGTTTTGTGTTAAATCACTGGAATCCTACTCTTTACACTCTTCTGAGTGTTATAAAGAATATTGAGTAATCCAGAGTTTGGTCCCTAATTTCATCGCTAGACTAGGAGTATACGGGCTGCCACTCCAGCGCTCCCACTACTCCCTCACTTGAGGGCTAACAATCTTGCATTAGTTTCCAAACAACTAGACCAAATTAGGGATTTTAATCTGTCACATTAAAATCTCGAATTCTGCATCCAACAAAGTACATTTATCTATCTATCTGCACCCAATCTCATGGATTACATAAACTACCATGAAATCAAATGTGATTCTCCCTATGTTGTATAAATAATATCCTTTTTCAGAACATGTCTCTCCACAAGTTTTAAAATTTCAATTGGCCAGATCAAAAAGTAAATAAAGATCAGAGTTTAAATCATCACAAATTATTAATATTTCAAATCGTAAAAAACAAAATCAATTTTTCACAAAACCATATCTCAAAGTAGGGAGAAGGATAAAGAAGACTACTCAGATTTCATTAGAAGGATATGACAAAACGTGGATTTCATATATAAAAACAAGTTTACAAAACAAAAGAAATAAAAGATACAACTAATCTCACAATCCTTCCCAAGCAAATCCCTGGAAGTTCTCTCCAAGACTTTCTCTCTTTACAGACTCTCAATTCTCTCTTAGAAGTGTAATGAAGAAGAAATCTCTCACCTTCCCTCTCCTCTTATAACTAATTCTCTCTTAGAAGTGTAATGAAGAAGAAATCTCTCACCTTCCCTCTCCTCTTACAACCCTAGAAGAAAATCTCTTCTTCTCTCCTCTTGCCTCTCACACCAACTTTCTCTCTCTCTTTCTTCTCTCTCACCAACTCTGTGAAGTCTTCTCTTTATTTTGGGCTGCCTCCTTTGAAAAAAACTTTAAAACTCCCCTCTAAAAATTCCCTCCAAAAGTCAACTCTTTTGAATTCAAAAGACGTGTCATTTGATCCAAGAGACATATCCCTTCATAAAAGAACTTTCTAAAGAGTCTAGATGCATTGATTTACTCCAATAAGTGAGTAAAACAAGTGTCCTTTTAAAAATGTGCACAAAATTTGTCTCGAACTGCCCTAATTTGCAAAAAGTCATCTCTGGTGCATCATACGCCGATTTGGGGCATCATGCGCTAGAATCCCAAAATTTGTTGTTTTGGTTCCAAATTTCATTCGTTTTGCCATTTTTGCTCCAAATGCCTAAAAATGATATACCTGCAACAAAAACATGAAAATACCTTTCTTTAAAGTGCAATATCATACAAAATAAACATAAAATATGTGCTTAAAATAATATATTATTTTGGTATATCAAAATCCCCTAAACTTAAATGTTACTTATCCTCAAGTGACACTTTTACTACATAAAAGTATATGACTTATGATAGAGATTAACTTATAACCTTTATACTTAACTTTAATAAATAAAATAACAAAATTTAAGAAATACCTTTAATAACTTAGATTCAAATTCTAAGTTTAGGAATTCCTAGTAATCATATTTAAGATTTTTAAATCTCTATTCATTTCAAGAAGAATTGCAATTTGTCATATTTAGGACATTTAGAACATTCAGATGAAAAAGAACTTCATGAAAACTTTACTAGGAATGCTACTAATACTCCAATATAAGTTTAGAAAATGTAATAAACCTCATTCCTTAAGTTGATTCAAGTGAAGCCAATTTTTTATTATGCATTTCCTCAAGCTTCTCACCTAATTTTCCTTGCTTTATTTTTTTTTCCTTTTCCTTTCTTTTCCCATTTTTTTTCTTTTTGGATCTTTTCAATCCTTTTTTTTTTTCTTTTTCTTTTTCTTTTTCTTTTTAAAGTGAGGATTACAATATTTAGATAGCCTTTAATAATTCTGAACTTCATTATCCTTTTCTTAAAGTTAAAACTCTATACCTTCCTTCACTTTATAAATTCAAATAAGTTTATGATTTTTCATAAAGTATCATTCTTTTCTTCTTACATGAAACTCTAAAATTCTTAACACTTCAAAAATACAACTTCCTTTATTTTAAATAGAAAAGTATAATCTTATCCTATCATACCGAATATCTTAAACTTTAGAATTGACCTTCATTATTAAAAAAATTTTACCTAAATTCACCACAATATTTATAAAGATAAGTATAGTCATTTAAAGTTAAATCTTAATTTACTAAACCATGTTAAATTAATTTTTGAAAATACAGTTAATTGAGGTCAAATAAAATTTAGTTTACTTCCTTTCAAAATAAATTTTTCCTTTGGCCAAACTTAAGTTTTTAAGTGATTTTAAAAATATTTTTAATATAAAATTTAGTAGGTGAAAGAAAACAGAAAATGCATGAAAGTAAAAACTGATATATAGAGGAATTCTGAATATGAAACTGGGCTTTGTACACTGCATGTACTAACTGTAAAACTACAAACATGTTTTAAATCATTAAATAAAACATAATAATTCTAAAGAAGTTGCTGAGGATTAAAACAGAAATACAAAAACTGAAAAACTAAACTAAAAATTCTAAAAATACAAAAAAAGTGAAAGTCTACTGTTACTTTACTAATTCAGTTCACAACACAACATAAAATTTTTAATTTCAAATAAAACTACAACACATTACAATCACAAATAACAAACAAACATCAAAACACACTAAACTGAACTCATAAAAATCAATCCTCTTCTCCTTCCTCATCATTATCAGAATCTTCTTCTTCTTCTTCTTCTTCTTCTTCATCATCATCATGAACAGGAGCATAGGGAGTGAAACTAGGGCAAGCAGGAAAGTCCACATTAGGTTCACTCCTAAGATGTCTTACTTTTGCATTTTCAAAATCAATATCATGTTGAACTCTCCTCTGCTGATATTCATCATTATAAGCTTTTCTTGCTCCTATCTCTCCCAACTAAGTTTTAATATTAAGTATGTCCATTTATTGAATCATCAGCTAGTCCAAAAAACTTTTAAGTGATGCGAATTGAGAAGTAGACATCCCTACAGCAGTTGTAGAGGGCCCATCTCTTCTTCCATCTCTAGAATCAACAAATGATTCCACTTTCTGAATCATATGCCTCCCAATCAGATTTTGTGGATGTAATCTTTCATCATTTCTATGACAATATACTCCTGATTGTTCAGATAGAGTGAAAATCAGGGTGGGGTATCCCATACCGCCAGCAGTAGAACTGCTAGTTATACTTCGAGCATGTTGAACTTTAAGTGCACTGATACACCTAAAATATATAATATTTTTGGACACATTTTTATACTTATTTTTGAGGTATTGCGCTTTAATAGAAGATACTTTTGTGTTTTTCTTGCAGATATGCTTAAAGGAGTGAAAAAGGATCAAATTTGGAACAAAAAGGTGAAAAATTGTGCAAAAGAGTTTTGGCACCTAAGCGCCAGATCCTGCGCTTACGCGACGGTTAAACAAAGAAGGTCGCGTCTAAGCTCCGAGACCTCATGCTTAAGCGCTAGTGGCAGTTACTAGATGAGTAAAATCAGTTTTCACAAAATTGAAAGAGATTTTTGAGGCACCCATTGGCTTAATAAGTGGTTGTAACCACCATGAATGACAATTATCATGAAAGGATGCATTTCTTGGGAAAATACAATGAATCAAGATACTATAGCAAATACATCGAATCAAGACACATTTTGAAGAGATCCCAAGGTACCTCTTGGAAAACTATAAAAGAAAGAAGAGAGGACTTAGAAAAGAGTCCTGAAAATATTGGAAAGTTTTGAAAGTTCTTCTCTTGAGAGTTAGTTCGAAGGGATTTTCAGGAACCACTTTTTATTTACTTTATCCATTTTGTTATTTTGTTTTAAGTGATTGTAAAAGAGAAGAGATTTCAAAGAACTTCAAGGGTTTGGTTGAGGACTTGAGATAAGTTTTTATCTTTTTGTTTTAGATTACTTTTTGTTTGAATCGAGACTTGTTGTTGGTTTGGCAATGATTTTTTCTATTAAACTAAAGTGTGGTTTTGTTTTCTCAATGGATTCTAAGTATTTTTCCTTATCTTTCTTCTTAAAATGATAAGTAATTCAGTTTTGGATGGAAGTTGTGGAGAGTATTGAACCTTAATAATGGAAGAAGTTATGATGATTTAAATCCACACAATTCATTTACTTCTTGATTTGGCCAATCCAGATGTTAAAATATGTTGTGGGAACATGTAAGAACCGGGCTGGTTTTATCTCATTGAACAATTAGAAAGAATCACATGAGGTTGTATGAATGAGAATGTAATTCATATGATTTAGTGCAAATAAATTTGGAAATAATGTTAAAATTTGTTGTGAGAACATGTAAGAACCGGGCTGGTATTGTCTAAGTCAACAATTGGTAGAATCACATGAGGTTGTATGAATGAGAATATAGTTCATATGATTGAGTGCAAATAAATAGGGAAATGTTCATTGATGGGTGTAGCGTTAGAGGACTTTAAAGTGACAAGTTAAAGCCCCCAACTTGGTTTATTATTTTAGGTTATGATACGAGAATGTTAGCCCCCAGGTGGAGGGAATCGAGGGAACTCTTGAGTGAGAGCTAGTATCTTCTCTGCCTAGCCGGTCTTCAGAACTCTTCAAACTTTAAATTAGCAAATGTTCTTTATTGCATTTCTAGTAAGGGTAAAGAATATTATTGTTCTTTTTTGGCACAACAAAATTTGCATACTTCCACAACATAACTCCTATACTTATTACTAATTTATGATAAGAAGAAAGATATTTTCATATTAAGTACTTTTCTTCTACAAAAACTTTAGTTATCTTTTTAGGTTGTTACTGTTTCGTTAAAATATCAAAAATACCAAAAATATTTAAATTTTAAATTCTTGCAAAGATCATTTTTAGTTTAAGTAATTATCTTTCAAAAATAGAAAAACTTTGTAAAAAGTGCATATTGCATAATCTTCCCTGTGGGTGTGAATTTCAGGTCTTAATCAAAAAGTTCTATATTACTTGATAACGATACGTATACTTGCGTAGTATCCTAATATAAAAATCTATAAATTAAAAATTTAAATTCTTATTTTTCTTCAGGATCAAGTTTTTGGTTTTGTTGCAAAATAAGGAAATAAAAGTGAAAAATACCATCAGAACTATTGTTATACTGTAAATAAGCATAAGTGTGGGATCAAGTTTTTGGTGCTATGTCGGGAAGAAAACTAAGTACATATCTATTTTTAGAAAGTCTTATTTAAACTTTAAAAATTGTATCTTATTTTATATATTTTATTTTATTTTATTTTATTTTATGTTAGTGTATGTGTAGTTCAGATTCTAAAGGACTAGTTCCCTACGATTCTGAATTAGAAAAAAACTATTAGAAAAATTAGAAAATCCAAAAAAATTAAAAATCTTGAAACATCCAAAAAATTAGAAAAATGGAAAACCAAAATAACCAAAATGCTAAAATTCATCAAGAGTTTAGACCTTTAAAAGATTATGCCAACCCCATTGTAGATGAACTTCATTGTAGTATTAAAAAACCTACTGTACAAGTTAATTCATTTGAGCTTAAACCTGCTATTATCTAAATGGTATCAAATAATCAGTTTGGGGGATCACCACTGAAGATCCAAAATTTACATCTTACCAATTTCTTAGAATTATGTGTTACATTTAAATACGATGGAGTTTCAGATGATGTCATAAGACTTAAATTATTTCCTTTCTCACTGAGGAATAAAGTTAAGATGTGGCTGAATTCGTTAGCACATGGATCTATCAGAACTTGCGGTGATTTAGCACAAAAATTCCATGCTAAATATTTTCCACCATAAAAAACTACAAAGCTTAGAAATGATATTATATCTTTTAATCATTTTGAAGGGAAATCTATTTATGAAGCATGAGAATAATTTAATGAACTCTTAAGAAAGTGTCCACATCATGCTATACAATATTGGTTAATAATTTAAACCTTTTATAATGGATTAATTGGTTCTCTTAGATCTATTATCGATGCCGCTGATGCTGGTTCATTGATGTCAAAACCATTTCATGACGCTTAATGAAGAGATGGCTACCAATAATTTTCAATGGCCTTCTGAGAGGGTGAATCCAAAGAAAGTAGTCAACATTCATGAAACTGATGCATTTACTATGTTAACAAATCAAGTTGCTGTAATTTCAAGGAAGTTAGACCAATTTAGATTGAATTTTTCTCAACCAATTTCTATGATTGAAGAAAATTCATTAGGCCAAATGGTAGATTCTCAAACATCATTAGAGACTTTGAATGCCATAAATAATAAGCAGACTAACCCATATTCCAATTATTATAACCCAGATTGGAAGAACCATCCTAACTTTAACTGGAATAACAATTCGGGTGGTAATAATCATCAATGGGAGAACAACCAAGGAAAACCATTGGGAAACTGGAACAACCAAGAGGATAATAATTAAAAATCTATTTATCCTCCAGGTTTCAACAGTAATACACAATTTAAGGAGAAGAAGTTGTCTATAGAAGAAGCGGTATTGCAAATGGGTAATCAGTTACAAAGTCAAGGAGCTACAACTAGAAATATTAAGAATCAACTTAGGCAAATCACAAGTTCTTTAAGTAATAGATCCCATGGAACTCTTCCTAGTAATACTGAATCAAATCCAAAAGGCCAGAATAAAGATCAAGTTAAAGACGTACAACTTAGAAGCAGAAGAGAGCTAGAAGGTAGGGTTCAAAAAGAGATTAAAGTAGAGAGAGAAGAAATTGAAGAATCAAAAGAGGGCGTTCCAAAAGATTCTGAAAGACCTATTTCTCCATCAAAAATTAATTTAGAAAAACCACCACCTTCATTTCCTCGGAGACTTTGACAACAGATGTTGGATAAACAATTTTCAAAATTTTTGGAAATATTTAAGAAGCTTACAATCAATATTCAATTAACTGAAGCCTTAGAACAAATGTTTTTGGAAATATTTAAGAAGCTTACAATCAATATTCCATTTGCTGAAGCCTTAGAATAAATGTCAAGCTATGAAAAGTTTATGAAGGATATTCTCAACAGAAAAAGGAAGTTTGAAGATAATGAGATTGTTGCACTTACTGAGGAGTACAGTGCTATAATTCAGAAGAAACTTCCTGAAAGGCTTAAAGATCCTAATAGCTTTACAATTCCATATGCAATAAAAGACAGATTTTATGGGAAAGCTTTATCTGATTTAGGTGCAAGAATTAATCTTATGCCTTTATTAATATTTAAAAGATTGAGATTAGGAGAAATAACCCCTACTACTGTAACTCTGCAGTTAGCAGATCTTTCAATAACCTATCTTAAAGGAGTTATATATGATGTCCTAGTGAAAGTGGATCAATTTATCTTTCCTGTTGACTTCATTATGCTAGATATGGAGAACGATAAAGAGATACCGATCATTTTGGGTAGACCTTTCCTAGCCAAAGGAAGAGCAATGATAGATGTGTAGAAAGGGGAATTAACAATATGTGTCAATGATCAAGCTGTTACGTTTAACATTTCAAAATCAATGAAATACCCTGCAAAAGGTAAATATGATGAATGCTATAGAATGGATGTTATAAGATATCTGAGCGAATGTCATTTCAAAACTACTTAAGAAGAAAAATATGAAGAAAAAGATTCGGAACACGAGTGATAAGAGGAATTAGATCAATGTGTAAACCATTCAAGTTATGTTCAAGAAAGTTTTAAAATTTTGTACAAGATAGACAAAGATAAATCATTTTGTCCATCTATTGAAAAACCTCCAGAACTTGAGTTGAAATTACTTCTTAAACATTTACCTTATCCAACAAATGTAAGGGAAATTAGGAGTTTTATAAGACATGTTGGATTCTCTAGGCAATATATCAAAGACTTTTCAAAGATTGCTTAGCCTTTATGTCATTTACTAGAGAAATATGTAATTTTTAATTTTGACGAGGAATGCCTAAAAGCTTTAAAATTATTAAAAGAAAAATTAATCACTGCACCAATTATAGTTTCACTGAATTAGGAAAAACCTTTTGAACTTATGTGTGATGCAAGTGATTATGCTATCTGAGCTGCTTTAGGACAAAGATATGATAAAATTTTCAAAGTTATATACTATGCTTGTAAAACTCTTAATGAAACTCAAATTAATTATACAACAACAGAAAAAGAGTTATTAGCAATAGTATATGCCTTTGATAAATTTAGATCATATTTGATTGGAAATCATTGTATAGTGCATACAGATCATTCTACTATTAAAAACTTAATGAAAAAAAAAGGATACTAAACCGAGACTTATAAGATGGATTCTTCTTTTACAAGAATTTAATTTTGAAATAGTAGAACGGAAGGGAACTGAAAATCAAATTACTGATCATTTTTCCAGGTTTGAATTAAAAAAACCACTCTGTTTTGAAAAAGAAATTAATGAATAATTTCTAAATGAAAAATTGTTCACTGTAAATGAGTGGTGTGTTTCGTGGTATGTCGACTATGTCAACTATATTATTAGTGATCTTAAAATATATGGAATGACATACCAACAAATGAGAAAATTTATTTTTGAAACTAAGGCTTATTTTTATGATGACCCTTACTTATAAAAACAATGAAAGGATCTGATCATTCAAGGATGTGTACCATTATAAAAAACTTATGAAATTATCCAAAAATATTATAATTTTTTTTGGGGGACATTTTGGTCTTGATACAACAACATACAAAATTCTACAATTTGGATTTTATTGTTCTACAAAATTTTTAGAGATGTTAATGCTTATATCAAAACTTGTGATAGATGTCAAAGAGTAGGCAATACTTTTAGAGATGTTAATGCTTATATCAAACCTTGTGATAGATGTCAAAGAGTAGGCAATATTTTTAGAAGAAATGAGATGCCCCTCAATTATATGATAGAAGTTGAAATATTTGATGTTTGGGGATGATATTTCATGGGACCATTTTACCACATTTCAAAAATTTATATATTCTGTTAGTAGTGGACTGTGTATCCAAATGAATAGAAGTCGTTGCTTTACCTTGATGTGATGCTCAGAGTGTTGCAAAATTTTTTAAAATGAACATATTTTGTAGATTTGGCATGTCGAGAGTTATCATTAATGATGGGGGAAGTCATTTTCGAAATGTCATTATGGAGAAGTTATTAAAGAAATATCATATAAATCATAGGATTGCTATCACTTATCATCCTGTGACAAGTGGTTTTGCTGAATTAACCAATCGGGAAATTAAAAGAATTATGGAAAAATCTGTAAATCCAACAAAAATGGATTGGTCAGTCAAACTTGACTATGCTTTGTGGGCTTATAGGACTGCATATAGAACTCCTTTAAGAATGTCCCCATATAGGCTAATATTTTGGAAAGCTTGTCACCTACATGTTGAACTTGAGCATAAAGCATATTAGGCTATTAAGGAGTTCAATTATATTTTAAAATATGCTGGTCAAAAACGATTGTTACAATTAAATGAGCTTGAAAATATAAAGAATGAACCTTGTGAGAGTGCTAAGATATATAAAAAAAAGATGAAAATGTGGCATGATCAAAAGATTCTTACTGAAAATTTTTAGCTAAGGCAACAAGTTTTGATATATAATGCAAGGTTAAGATTATTTCCAAGCAAACTTAAGTCCAGGTGGATGAGCCTATTTGTTGTGATAAAAGTTATCCTTATGGAGTTGTAGATATTAAAGATCCTAATTCTGAGAAATTTTTAAAATGAATGGACATAGAATGAAACCTTATTATATAGAGGATCAATATAAATGTAATGATGGAATGATGTTGGGTTAACCAGAATGAGCACTGGTTACGTCGAGCTGACGACGTAAAACCAAACGCTTTGTGGGAGGCAACCCATAGTTATCAGTGTGTTTTTGCTTTGATTTTTGTTTTGAGTCTGATTAAGAAATTTTGGGTAGTATTTTTAATTTATTGTGTGCTAGTAATGATTTTTAGACTTTATTTAGTGACCTAGACATGTTAGAATGAGAATTTGGACATTAGTTAACTGATGCAAAAATGTGCACTAGTGTCTAAGCGCCAAATCCGGCGCTTAAGCACTGCAATTTAATCACATGTACAAATTTTGATTTCTAGAAGATTTAACTACAACTTAGTTGGAATAAATGTATCTTGGCAGTTTCTAGTCATTCCTAGAAGTTATGAGGGGAATTAAGCCTATAAATAGAAGGGCTTTGTGAAAGAATTTCACACCAGATTTTATTTAGCCCTAAAAGTCTAAGAAGGAGAAAGATTTAGAGAAAATATCTTCATGGGAGATGGATTTGAAGAAGAAGGAAGAAGCCATGAGGAGGAAGTTCATTAATCAAAGTGCATAGGAGATGTATAGCCGTCAGTATTGAAGGGATATCGGAGAAGATCAACCAGAAGGAGAATACTATATCTTATTAGAGACTAATGTGTTTTAATTGTATGCTCATCTAGAACATATTGGGTGGCAACTTAAGATGCAATTCAGCCATACCAGTTCTATAAAGGAAGCGGATAAAGCAATGTTCCTTAAGCAAAAGTGGATCAAAGATGAAAGTATTAGAGCTCGTCACCACCGTCCGTTTTATCAACTCTATATTCCTAGAGAGACTACTGAGAGAAAAGAATTCGTTCCTTTTAATGAAGAGTGGCATTAAGTTAAGTGTTAGGAATTGTGTTCGGAGTCATGTTTTTAAGATGTTTAGTGTTTATGTCTTGTGTTTAGTGTTTGTGTCACTTATGTGTTTAATTGTAAATGTGTATGAAGTGTTTTGAACGTAGGAAATTTTCTCATCCAAGACTATTTGGAGAGAGAACTATATGTTAAATGTGTTTAATACTTGTTTGTGAATTAATATAAGTTTGTTTTTGGGAAAATTTATGTTATTTTTAGCCTCAAATTGAAATAATTATTATGAAGAATTTTAAGAGAGAAGGAAGTTATAGGAATTACAAATAGTCATTTATGTGCTATGAGACCATTTAAGGGTGTTTTACTTGGGCTAATAGTGCATTTTACTTCAAATTAAAAATTTCAAAAATTGTGCACTGGCACCTAAGCACCACATCTCGTGCTTATGTGCAAGCAAACCCTAGAGGTAGGCTCCTAAGCACCACTTACCCACGCTTAAGCGCCTGTTCACGAAAATCGGTTTGCAAATGGTTAAAAGTGAATTTTTGGTCCAAAAATGCCATTTTTAACGCCTCATATCGTCTTCCCCAACTCGAGTTAGTAATTTTGAGGGCTAGGGCAAGTGAAATTTGGAGATTTCTTGGTGGAATTAAGTGAGATTTGCTAGATCCAAGTTCCTTAAGGTAAGAGCTTTACTTCTATGCAAAAAATTTGGATTTTCACCATATATTTTAAGCACATTGGAAGATTTCAAAAATTTAGTATTCATGGTGAAATATGAAGAAAAATATATGGAAATTGCTTGGGAAGTTTAGTTAGTGCTTTTGGAAGTTTAGTTTAGTTATTTAAACTTGGTTTTTAAAGTTATTTTTGGAATTTATCAAATTTATAGAATGACACAAAGAATGAAAAGAAGCCAAGGAAAAAGCCCATTTGATTAGAGCAAATTTGTTAGTTCAAAAGCTCATGATCAATATAGTGACGGTCTACAGTCACCAAAATTGATTTAGGAGCAATGTTTTAAGTGTCCACGTGGAGAAGTGGAAGACCTAATAGTCCGCCGATAGTGAGAACAGTTCTGTTGTTTCTCTGTTGTTGCTGTAATTTCTGTTGTGAGGGAGTTCTATACGAATCTCCCTGAAGCTGAAGACAATCAAGTTATGGTTCGAGGAAAGTTGGAACATTTTTTGTCAGATGTAATCAACTTGTTTTACCATTTACCACCAGATACTTTATGTTTTTATGCAAATTATAGTCCTACTGAAGCAGAGATAGACGAAATTATTTCATACTTGACTATTGGGAGAGGACTTTGGAAGATTACCAATGAGAGGAGAGTAAATTTCTCAATATCAAAGTTATGTGCACCTTCAAAGGCCTGACACTATTTCATTTATGCTCGTCTGCTTCCGACCAATCATCTCAGTGAAGTCACCAGAGAGAGAGCGACGTTGAATTATTATATTCTGGAGGGCAAGTCCATCAACATTGGGGCTTTGATCTATCACAGTATCATAAGTTCAGCTGCTGCTGCTGCTGCTACTGCAGGTATGGTTTCCTTGATATTTTCCTTATGCGAGCAAGCTGGAGTAAAGTATGATAGTTGGGAGGAAGTTCTGTTACCTCTAAATCCCACCACGAAGGTGAATGAGAAGACTTATTCTGAGGCTAGAGAAGAAAATTTTTTAGTGGCTATGGAATGTAAACATTTGTTGCATCTACCTCTGTTGCTTCTTCATCTAAACCATCTACTTCACGTGCTTCTAAATCTAGAGGTGATTCTACTAGGATTCAAGATGAGTTATTACAGAAGATAATGGATAATATCAATTTTATCATTGATAAGGTACAAAATTTAGAGTGTTTTGCAGATCATACTAATAGTTATAATAAAAGGAAAAGTGATTATGAAGAGAAATTCCACTCATCTCTGGAGAGCCTGATTAGAGGTGAACCAGGAGTACAATTTCCTCCATATCCTCGATATCCTGATTATGAGCCTGTAGAAAATGGTACAACGATGATTCTAAGGATGAAGTGTAGAGCTGAGAGATTCATTCTATGTTTGTATGATATGAACTATGTGGTCTGAGCTTGCTATATTTGCATCTCTGTGTTGTTTTGGACTATGTTGTGTTTTGGACTATTATGTTTTATTGTTATTATGACGTTTGTGGTAGTTAATATTTTATTTTTAAATTTTAGGGTATTGTCTTGTGGTTAGTACTGTGATTTAGTTAGTTTAGAAATTAACTTAATTTCATATCTATTATAAAGTAGAAAATCTTACTAGCTTAGATCTTATACTTGAATTTCAAACATTGCTACCCTTTATTTTTTTTTATCATGTTTGCAAGTTTGTCTTTATGTTAAGATTGTGATGTCAGTAGTGTGTATGTTTGCTTTTATGTTTATACCCACTGTTTAGAAGTCTATTGAATCTCTACGTGTTAAACTAAAATAAAATGTTAGAAAAATTGATCAAAATTAATTTTACTCCTGTCTTTAGTTTTATATTTCTATAATTAGGATGTAAGAACTCATGTTAGCATGTTATTTCAATTTTCATTCCTGCCTATATAATTATCTGATGTTAAACTGTTTAATTTAGTCAAAAAGAATTAAGTTTGGGGAGGGATGAAAAACATTTTCAAAACTTAAATTTTATTTGTTCTCAAATGAACAAGAAAGTGATTTGAATTTTAAAAGAAAAATTGATTATGTATATGAAGTTATATTAGGGAAGTAAAATTTGAATTTAAAAATGAGTAAGAAAATTTAGTTAAAATTTTAAGTAAAGAAGAAAAACTTTAAATTAAAAATTTTTAGTATAGAAAAAGATTAATATAAATGACTATCTTTAAAGAAAAAATGTATTTTTGAAAAAATTTACATAATTTAGACTTTTATTTTCAATACTTAAATTTCTTTTATTAAAATAATTTTCAAAACTATTATTATATTTATAAGTAAAAGATTTATATCAGTATTAAAATGATTTTCAAAACTATTATTATATTTATAAGTAAAAGTTTTATATCAAGTCTTTATTTTAGGAAAGGAGAAGGGGAATTCAAAATCATTAAAGGCCTATCCAGATATATTAATCCTTGCCTAAAAAAGAAAAAACAAAGAAGAAGAAAAAAAGAAAATGAAAAAGAAAAGAAAAAGAAAATAAAAAGAAAAGAAATGTAAGGGAGGAGAAGCTTGAGGATTAGTGTCTAATCCAAAATTGGTTCTATATTTAATCTTTTTAAAGTATAAAACTTGATAAAATCTTAAGCTTATTAAATATAATATAGTAAGTAAATTATTTTTAATAAAAAATTTTTAAGTAGAGAAAATAAAAGAACTAAAATCTAAATTTAGAGTACTTACAATATTTCTGAATTAGATAGGAACTCATATTTTCATAATTTTTAACATTAAAAATTTTCAAACTTGAAGTTGGTCTCATTTACTAATTATTTTTTCTAAATTGGACTACTATATTTCAAAATCTAAACTTTACTAACTCTTAAAGAAACTCATATACATATCATACATATTTGGTTTTTAAATATTGAAGTGTCACTTGCGGATAAGTAACATTTTAAATTTGGGAATTTTGATACACCTAAAATATATAGTGTTTTTAGACACATTTTTATAGCTATTTTTGAGATATTGCGCTTTAATGAAAGATATTTTTGTGTTTTTCTTGCAGATACAAGTAAAAATGGAAAGCATACTTAAAGGAGTGAAAAAGGATAAAATTTAGAGCAAAAAAATGAAAAATTATGCAAAAGAGTATTGGCGCCTAAGCGCCAGATCTAGTGCTTAAGCTCTGGTTAAAAAGAGAAGGTCGTGCCTAAGTGCGAAACCCCGCGCTTAAGCGCCAATGGCAGTTACTAGACAAGTAAAATCGGTCTTCACAAATTTCAAAGAGATTTTTGAGGCACCCATTGGCTTAGAAGGTGGTTGTAACCACCATGGACGAAAATTATCTTGAAAGGATGCGTCTCTTGGGCAAATACATTAGATTAAGACATATTTTAAAGAGATCCCAAGGCAACTCTTGGAAAATTATAAAAGAAAGAAGAGAAGACTTAGAAAAGAGTCCTAAAAATATTTGCAAGTTTTGAAAGTTCTTCTCTAGGGAGTTAGTTCAAAGAGAGTTTCAGGAACCACTTTTTATTTACTTTATCCTTTTTGTTATTATTTTGTTTTGAGAGTTGTAAAAGAAGAGATTCAAAGGAACTTTAAGAGTTTGGTGGAGGACTTGAGATAAGTTTTTATCTTTTTATTTTAGACTGAGATTCAAAGGAACTTCAAGAGTTTGGTGGAGGACTTGAGATAAGTTTTTATCTTTTTATTTCAGACTACTTTTGGTTTTAATCGAGAATTGTTATTGGTTTGACAATGATTTCTTCTTTTAAACTAAATTGTGGTTTTGTTTTGTCCATTAATTCTGAGTAGTTTTCTTTATTTTTCTTCTTAAAATGATATATAATTAAGTTTTGGATGGAAGTTGTGGAGGGTATTGAACTTTAATGATGGAAGAAGTTATGATGATTTAAATCTATGCACTTCATTTATTTCTTGATTTGGCCAATCCAAATGTTAAAATTTGTTGTGAGAACATGTAAGAACCACGAAGCAATTGGAAAGAATCACATGAGGTTGTATGAATAAGAATGTAGTTCATATGATTGAGTGCATTTGGAAAGAATCACATGAGGTTGTATGAATGAGAATGTAGTTCATATGATTGAGTGCAAATAGGTAGAAAGAATCACATGAGGTTGTATGAATGAGAATGTAATTCATATGATTTAGTGCAAATAAATTTGGAAATAATGTTAAAATTTGTTGTGAGAACATGTAAGAACCGGGCTGGTATTGTCTAAGTCAACAATTGGTAGAATCACATGAGTTGTATGAATGAGAATATAGTTCATATGATTGAGTGCAAATAAATAGGGAAATATTCATTGACGGGTGTAGAGTTAGAGGACTTTAAAGTGATAGAATAAATCCCACAACTTGGTTTATTTTTTTAGGTTCTGATATGAGAATATTAGCCCCCAGGTGGAGGGAATTGAGGGAACTCTAGAGTGAGAGCTAGTATCTTCACTGCCTAGCCGGTGTTCGGAACTATTCAAACTTTAAATTAGCTAATGTTCTTTATAGCATCTCTAGTAAGGGTAAGGAATATTATTTCTCCTATTTGGCACAACACAATTTGCATACTTCCACAACATAATTCCTATACTTATTACTAATTCATGATAATAAGAAAGATATTTTCATATTAAGTATTTTTCTTCTACAAAAACTTTAGTTATCTTTTTAAGTTATTACTGTTTCATTAAAATATCAGAAATACCAAAAATATTTAAATTTTAAATTCCTACAAAAATGATTTTTAGTTTAAGTAATTATCTTTTCAAAAATAAAAAAACTTTCTAAAAAGTGCATATTGCATAATCTTTCGTGTGAGTTTGATATTCATGTCTTAATCAAAAAGTCGTATACTACTTGATAATGATAGGTATACTTGCGTAATATCCTAATATATATATATATATCTTAAAAAAGTTAAATTTTTATTTTTCTTCAAGATCAAGTTTTTTGTTTTGTTGCAAAATAAGGAAATATAAGTGAAAAGTGTCATCATAACTATTGATATACTGTGCATAAGCTTAAGTACGAGATCATGCACCAATATCTTTTGCTTTCATGTTCTAAATGCAATAGTTTACTACAGCTTTTTCTTTAAAAACATCAGCCATATGATCTGTTAGCAACAATTCGGCAGAAATGAAGTGGTGCCATACTTTTGACTGATAGTCAACATGGAAGCAGAGAAGTTAACTATCTTATTATTCTTAATCTTCTACTCTCCTCTTCCATTATTCAAAAATGCAATCACTTTATTCAGTGATGGATCAGTCATCACGAATGCAGCGTATTCATAAAAAAATACGCCGCTCAACAAATAAAAGGAATTGATCCGATCAGCAGTAAATTCAACTTGTTCACCTCTAACCAAGATGTAATTATCAGTAGTGAACCTCAGGTTTGCATAAAACTTTCAACCCATCTGGACAATTGCTACAGCAGTGAAGTAGTAGAATCTTTCCCAGTTTCTGGAAAGAATCAGTCTCTTGATCTCTCCACTCAAGTTTGTAAACACTCCTTAGATCATTCTTCTGGTCTCAATTTGAGTATTATAACTGTGTTGGGCTTTGAAACTAACAAATCTTCGTGTAGCAAAATCTTTGGACAGTCATCCTCCCTTAACTCAGGGAGCTTTTTGAAAGGTCTAAGAAAATCCAAATAATTCCAAATAAATTCTTAAATAAAAAATATAACTTCTCAAGCAAGATTATTTGGTAAGAAACTTTGCACCATGAGCTTTCTTCAAACTTTTTTTTATCAAAAATCCCAAATTTTGGATCTCCCAAATCCATGGTGAAAATAAATAATTTCTAAGTTAAAGTGAAGCTCTTGCCAAGCAAAGATGAAATCTAATGTTTTTAGCCTCTGAATCCTTCTCTTTTACCCACAATGTGATGCCCTAGATCTTGGTCTTAAGGTAGAAGACGACTTAAACAGCGAAAATGGATTTTGTTCATGCAATTTTGTGGTTTTTTAGATGGTCTAGCGTGTTCAGACCTTTGGCACATCCTGTGCTAGAGCTTAAATTCTCTATATTTTGGTTTCTGTGAAAAGATGATCTTTACGCAACCTCTATTTGACTCAAATAAACCTTTCTAAACATAATTAAACATCACATTAACTACAAAATTTCACAAATAACACAAAACTCACATTCATATATAAAATCTGCACTATTACAAACTAACATTTTTCAAGCCAACAAAACATCAAATTTAGTGTTCTAAAGCGAACCACCATCCTAACATTGAAATCTAAACATTAAAATTCAAAACATAAACATAGATAGTGTTCAACAAAAGAAAGAAAATGCAATCCAACATAACACAATAGCTAAAACAAATAGTACTAAATAGAAGTTCCGTGCAAAAATTAAGTTCAAATATCTTCTTCACTATCATCCTCCTGGATATCTCCCATAAATTATATTGCAGATATAAGTTGTAGAAGGGTCGATATGAAATTCATCAGTTGAATTTTCTTCCTCAATCCAAGAATGTTTCTTGAACATACATACCAAACTATTTTCAATACACCCAGTATTTTCAAAATGTTCCTTTAGTCCCCAATTCAGATGATCCAAAAGTTCTGAAAAATATTCCCAATCACATGCATAAGATTCTGCATCTCTTTTTCAATCTTCTTGATCTTCTTCAAAAGTGCACTCAAGATGTAGTAGGGCTGAACAGATGATGAATTCTGAGATTTATGATCCATCAACACATTCATATCATTTTCATCTCCCATTCCAATACAGTTGAAATAGACTTGTGGATCCATCGGCTTCCAAGGAAGAAGCACTTTGTCCCAACTTTTGTAAGGTACTTGCGATTGGCTGCACAGTAGAAAAATAGTGGATGAATGTTCAAGTTCAGTGGTAGATCCATTGAAAATAAAACCCAAAACTTATTTCACAATAATAGCTCCAACATCAATAGGTTTTTCAGTTTGAATACAATAATTCAGAATGACACTCTCCTTAGTTACCTTACTGATTTTCATGGTGGGCAATAATTTCAATGCAATGTAGAAGAGTCGGGCTTTTGAAACTGGATTTAAAAATGATTAGGAAAAACTTACATTTCCATCAGCTCTGGTTTCCCAATTCACATCTTCATCTGTAATGTAGCAGTAGAGTTCATTTATATTATCTCTCGTAGAGGTAAAATTTGCTTAATGGCAAAAGGGCACCTTTTCAAGAATAAACATCTCATTTATTCTTGAAGGAGTGAACTGCACAAACCTACCTCACGCTTAGATCATTCCTTGGTTGATCCCATGAAGATTTGCATAAAATTCTTTTACTGTAGGAACTACAACAATGGCAGTAGTGTAGCAAAGCACTTCTCAACGCGTTTGCGCAATAGTCTCTTCCACTTGAGTATTTGGCATATTGAATCTTCGATTCACAAATCCCCTTTGTTTGATAAGCCTCTTCATCACCTGAACTTGATTATGTAATTTCTGCACATCAAAACTATTTTTCCGGTTAAAATTTCCAAATCTAGCGGAGTTTTTAGAGTGGGAAGCTATAGGATTTGAAATGTGGTGACTCTTCCTTTGTTATCCCCCCTAAAATATATTTTAAAGTCAATTTTTAGGAGTTATATAGAGAAGAAACAACCAAAAACTGCTTTTTTACACGTTTTAGTCATTTTTGGTACCGCGATGCATCATGTGCCAGTTCAAAAATTTTCACCGTTTTGATTTCGATCCAATAACTTCTCAATTTTTCCATAAAATTAAGTAAATAAAGATGTTTCTAAATATTTTTCACAAATACACGGACTTCATAAGAACCTAAGAAAAATATACGTAAAATATTTCAAACACAGCAAGCTCAAAAGAAAACAAAACAACGATATATATTGGTTGCCTCCCACAAAGGGATTGTTTTGATGTCATCAGCCCGACATTCCTAGTCATATTTTGGGTGACCCAATATTATAATCTCTTTATAAGCTTTGACCATCAAAATATGATTTCAATCTATGCTCATTAACTTTAAATATTCTTCTAGTTTTCGGGTCTTCAATATTAACTGCTCCGTATGGATAGACTTTTATAATTTTGAATGGCCCTTTCCACCTAAACTTCAATTTTTTAGGAAATATTTGCAATCATTTATTGAGTAATAAAACTTCCTATCTAGGTTCAATTTCACTTTTTATTTTCTTTCTATCATGCCATTCTTTCATCTTTTCCTTATAAATCCTCGCATTAGTTTAAGATTCATTTCTAAATTCTTCAAGCTCATTCAATTGCAATAATCTTTTCTCACTAGCTTCTTTCAAATTAAAACTGAATTCTTTTATATCCTAATAAGCTTTATGCTTCAATTCAACTAGAAAGTGACAAGTCTTCCCAAATATTAATCTATATGGGGACATTCCTATCGGTGTCTTATAGGTTGTCTTATATGCCCATAATGCAGGATCTAATCTAGTAAACTAATCTCTTTTATTAGGATTAACACTTTTTTTCCAAAATAATACTTTTTATTAGGATTAATACTTTTTCCAAAATTCTCTTAATTTCACTATTATATACTTCTACTAAACCACTAGTCTATGGATGATAAGCTCTTGCAATTTTATGCATTATATTATATTTTTCCACAAATTTTGCAACTGTTGCATTCCTAAAATGATACCCTCCATCGATAATGATTACTCTTAGCATTCCATATCTTGTAAAAATTTTTTTAATTAAAAATTTTGAAACACTCTGAGCATCACATCGAGGTAAAGCGATTGCTTCAATCCATTCTGAAACATGATATACAATAATCAATTTATAAATATTTCCAAATAAAGATATAAATGGTCCCATAAAATCTAATCCCCATGCATCAAAAATTTCAATTTCCAAATTAAAATTTAGAGGCATTTCATTTCTTTTTGAATTATTACATACTCTCTAATACTGATCACTTGTTTTGATATATATAAATATATATGTATATATATATATATTAACATCTCTAAATAAAGTAGGCCAACAAAATCTAGATTGTAAAATTTTATGAACAGTTCTATCATTTCCAAAATGACCTCCAAATTCAGAATCATGAAATTTTTGAATAATTTTCTAAATTTCTTTATAAGGCACACATCGTCTCATTACTAAATCATTACATTATTTATACAAATATAGATCATCTCAAAAAAATGACTTTGCATCATAAATGAATTTCTTTTCCTACCTTTTTGTCAGTCCATATGATAAAATACCATTAACAATATAATTTACAATATCGCATACCCAGGTATTTCCCATTCTCTTATAGCATAAAGTTGTTCATCAGAAAAAGTTTCATTCGTTTCTTTCTCCAAAATAAGTATTTCTTCCTGTTCTAGCCTAGATAAATGATCAGCAATTTGATTATCAGCCCTTTTCTATGGACTTACAAAATCAAGGTCTTGCATAAGAACTACCCATCTATTTATACTTGGTTTATCATCCTTCTTTTGCATCAAATATTTACTAGCTGAATGATCAGTATGAACAACACATTTAGCTCCAATCAGATATGACCTAAACTTATTAAAATCATACATAATGGCTAATAACTCTCTTTCAGTAGTGGTGTAATTAATCTTAGCATCATTAAGAGTCATACTAGCATAATATATGAATTTAAAAAACTTATCATATCTCTTTCCTAAAATAGCTCTAATAGCATTATCACTAGCATCACACATTAATTCAAAAGGTTTCTCCCAATCAGGTGAAACAATTATAGGATCAATGATCAATTTTTTCTTTAAAGATTCAAGGGCTTTAAAGAAATCTTGATTAAAGTCTAATTTTGTATCTTTTCCCAGACGTTCGCATACAAGTTTAGTAATTTTTGAAAAGTATTTATTATATCTCCTTTAAATTCCAGCATGTTCTCAAAAGCTCCTAACTCCTCTTACTATAGTAGGTGGAGGTAGGTTTGATATAAACTGTATTTTTGCAAGATCTACTTCCACGCCATTTTCTGAAATCTTATGCCAAAGCATAACTCCTCCTACAACCATGAATTGACATTTTTCCCAAATCAATATGAGATAAGTCTTTTGACAACATTTCAGAACTTTCTCTAAATGATTTAGACATATTTCTAGAGAAGTTTCAAATACAGAAAACTTGTTCTTGAAGACTTCAATCCCTTTTTTAATCAAATCACTAAAAATTGACATCATACATCTTTGAAATGTTGCAGGTGCATTTCATAGTCCAAAGGGCATTTGCCTAAAAGAAAACGTTCCAAAAGGACTAGTAAATCCTCTAGAGCAATAGGTGTTGGTGATAACCTGTATATCCATCTAGAAAATAAAAATATTTATGTCCAGCCAATCTATCCAACATCTGGTCTAAAAATGGTAAAGAAAAATGATCCTTCCTGGTGGCAGAATTTAATTTTCTATAATCTATGCTAGTGACTTGTCTTGTTAATATTAATTCTTTATGCTCATTTGTCACTATAATTACACCTCCTTTCTCTGGAACACAGTGAATCAAACTTACCCACACACTCTCTGAAATATGATATATTATTCTAACATCTAACTTATTTAAAGTTTCTTTCTTCACAACCTTTTTCATCATAAGATTTAATCTCCTTTGAAGATCAGCACTTGGTTTATGTTGATCTTCTAAAAACATTCTATGCCTACAAATTGAAGAACTAATTCCTTTAATATTAGCTAATGTCCATCTAAAGGCTTTTTTTATATATTTTCAAAGTTTCCAACAACTGTTGTTCTTGCGCATCAGTTAATTCTGAAGATACTATAACAGGTAATGTAGACAAATCTCTTAAGAATGCATACTTTAAATGTGCAGGAAGTGTTTTCAGTTCTAGTTTAGGAGGTTTCTCAATAGATGAAATCAAGTTCTTGTTACTTTCTATAGGGTCCAACATTTCATATTTTTCCTAAACATAATCCAAATCCTCTTTAATAACTATCATAGATTCATCATGAATTTTATCCACATCTTGATATTCCATATACTCCTTTACAAACTTAATTTCAAAAGTCTTCTTAAAATATTTAGGACTTAAATATGATTTAATATCTATTCTGAAGCATTCAATCTCTTGCTCTTTTGTAGGGTATCTCATTCATTTTGTAATATTAAATTTATCCTCTCGATCACTAACTACATAGTTAGTTTTCCTTTTTGCACATCTATCAAAGCTCTTTTAGTGCTTAGGAATGGTCTTCCTAAAATGATAGAAATTTTTTTATCTTCCTCCATACTTAATACAATAAATTCCACAGGAAAGATAAATTTATCAATTTTTCTAAAACATCTTCTATAACTCTTTTAGGATAGGTAATTGAGCGATCAGCTAACTGAAGAGTTACAGTTGTAGGTGAAATATCTCCTAAGCCCAACCTTCTGAAAATTAATAACATCATAAGATTAATACTGGCTCCTAAATCACATAAAGTTTTTCCATAAAATTGTTCTTCAATAGCACAACGAATTGTAAAACTTCCAAGACCTTTAAGCTTTTCAGGAAGCTTTTTCTGAAATATAGCGCTACACTCTTCACTAAGTGCAATAATCTCATTACATATAAACTTCATTTTCTTATTAAGTATATCCTTCATGAACTTCACATAGCTTGGCATTTGTTTCAAAGCTTCAGCAAATGGAATGTTTATCGTTAATTTTCTCAAAGTTTTCAAAAATTTCAAAAATTGATTATCTCTGTGTTTCTGCTTCAATCTTTGAGGAAATGGTGGTGGTGGTATTTCTACAGTGAATTTCATTGGTTTAATAGGACTTTCTGCTTCAAAATGAAAATTTACACCAGATTTTTCATTTTTCACCTCATCTTTTTCAACTTCAACTTCTTGTTGAACTTTATTTTCTAATTCTTTTCTACTTGTTAGTTGAATAGCTTTAATTTGCTCTTCCTTCTGACCTTTAGGATTTACTTTAGCATTTCTAGGCAATGTTCTTGGAGGTCTATAGCTATGTGCCATAGCAATACATCCCAATTAATTTTCCAAGTTTCTGATTACAGCTCCTTGACTTTGTAATTGGCTGCCCATTGCAATATCAAATTCTCCATTGATAACTTTTTCTCCTTACTCTGCAAATTATTGAGTCTTGAGGGGCATTAGGTTTATAAGCTTGATTCCCTCGATTGTTGGAGTTTCCCAATGGGTTAGTAGTATTGTTTATCCATTGGGAATTTGTAGCAATTGAGTTCTTATTACTCCAATTAAAGTTTGGATGATTCTTCCATCCAGGTTATAATAATTGACATAAGGGTTGTTAGAACAATTGTTTATTGCATTTAAATTCTCATAAGAAGATTAAGATTCTATCTTTTGACCTAATGAGTTTTCCTCAAGCATAGTCATCTCTTCAATTAATGAATATGCTTCCTCGAATGGTTTTGACATTAATGATCCACCAGCAGCAACATAAATTATCGTTCTAAGAGATCCAACCAACCCATTATAAAAAATTTGAATTATTAACCATTCTAACAACGCATGTTGTGGACACTTTCTAAGGAGATCTTTAAATCTTTCCCAGACTTCATAAATTGAAGCCCCTTCAAACTAACAAAAAGATGTGATATCATATTTAATCTTACCAATTTTTTAACGTGAGAAATATTTAGATAAGATATTTTGTGATAAATCTCCCCGTGTTCTGATAGATCCAGGTGCTAATGAGTTTAACCACATCTTAGCTTTATCCCTTAGTGAAAAAGGAAAATGTCTAAGCATGACAACATCATTTGATGCTCCATCATATTTAAATGTAGCACACATTTCTAGAAAACTAGCAATGTGTAAATTAGGATCTTCAGCTGGTGTTCCTCTAAATTGATTTTTTGGTACCATTTGGACAATAGCAGGTTTAAGCTTAAATGAATTGGAAGCTACAATAGGGTTTTGTATGCTCAAATCAATTTCATCTGTTGTAGGATTAGCATAATCCCTTAAAGGTCTCTGATGAAGTTCATTTTAATTTCTAACATTATTTAAATTGCAAGAAATTTAGCTAAATTTATCTTTCTTTATTTGTTGTTTCTAATTTTTCTAATAGTTTTCTTTAATTTAGAATCATAAGGTATTAAAGTTTTAGATCTTACACTATGCATAAACAACTAAAAGCAAGTAATTAAAAACAAGAAAACACACTTAAATAAAAAATGTTTGACTAAACTACAAACACTCTTTTTTATTTTTTATATAATTTTCAAATAAAATTAAATAATTACTAATACTACTTTCTATTATTTCCCTGACAACGGC